>PVJS01018049.1:0-35375 GCA_004027185.1 Glis glis | reverse complement strand
TGCTTGTAATCCCAGTACTTGGGAGGCGGAGACAGGAGGATCACAGGTTCATGGCCAGCCTCAGCTATTTAGTGAGGCCCTTTGCAACTTAGTGAGACCTTGCTTCAAAAATAACGAATAAAAAATAGTGCTGGGGGCTGGGTGTGGTGGAGCACACTTGTAATCCCAGTACTTGGGAGGCTGAGACAGGAGGATCCAGGTTTGTGGCCAGCCTCAGCTACTTAGTGAGGCCCTCTGCAACTTAGTGAGACCCTGTCTCAAAATAAAGAATAAAGGCCAGACGTGGTGGCTCATGCTTGTAATCCCAGTACTTGGGAGGCGGAGACCGGAGGATCCGGGTTTGCGGCCAGCCTCAGCTACTTAGTGAGGTCCTCCGCAACTTCGTGAGATCTGGTTTCAAAATAAAGTATAAAAAATAGGGCCGGGGGTGTAGCGCAGAGGTAGAACGCCCCTGGGTTCCATCCCCGGTACCGCAAACAAAACAAAACAAAATAAAGAATAAAAAATAGGGCTGAGGGTGTGGCTTGGAGGTAGAATGCCCCTGGGTTCAATCCCCAGAACGGCATAAAAGAAAAAGAAACATCCTGATACTTTGCTCTTTTTCATGCCCATTTCTTTTCTATCTCAGCTTATCAAATATGGAGTTATTAGCACTAGTGTGCTAATTGAAGATCTCCTCAACTGGAATAACTTGTACGTTGCTGGACGCCTCCAAAAACCGGTGAGTGAGGGTGTTTTCGGCGGCTGCAGTCAGGGATGCCTCTTGCCTCTGAACCTGACCTTACTTTGATCCTCGGGATGACAATGAGATGAAACTTCAGGAAATGGAAGTGAGTGTCAGATTTCTCTTACGCCCTGTAAGAGTTATCACCAACAATATCCAGCTATTACTCTGTGAGGTTGTGATATAATAAGAAATCTATGCTGGGCGTGGTGGCACACGCTTGTAATCCCAGTACTTTGGGAGGCGGAGACCGGAGGATCTGGGTTCGCGGCCAGCCTCAGCTTTCTCTCTCCCTGTCTCTCTCTCTCTCTCTACCTAGTGAGGCCCTCTGCAACTTTGTGAGACCTGGTTTCAAAATAAAGTATAAAAAAGCTGGGCGTGGTGGCACACGCTTGTAATCCCAGTAGTTTGGGAGGTGGAGACCGGAGGATCCGGGTTCGCGGCCAGCCTCAGCACACATGTGCGCGCGATCGATCTATCGATCGATGGATCGATTGATCTATCTCTCTCTCTCTCTCCCCCTTTCTCTCTCTCTCTCCTCTCTTTCCTCCCTCTCTCTCCTCCCTCTCTCTCTCTCTCTCTCTCTCTACCTAGTGAGGCCCTCTGCAACTTCATGAGACCCGGTTTCAAAAATAAAGCATTAAAAAATAGGGCCAGGGGTGTAGCGCGGAGGTAGAACGCCCCTGCGTTCAATCCCCGGTACCAAGAAAATAAAAAAAAATAAAAAAAATAAAGTATAAAAAAAAATAGGTCCGGAGGTGTAGCGCAGAGGTAGAACGCCCCTGGGTTCAATCCCTGGTACCGCAAAAAAAAAAAAAAAAATCTATGTTTGGTCTTTGTCTTTGTCCTTGATTCCTGGCACAGAGCTCCTACAATCTTTGGAATTCCTGAGTTATAATTCCTGATTAATAAGTCCCTTTCAACCATACCTGAGTTTATGCTAATGAATGACCCCCCCTTTTTTTTCCTGTTTGGCCATGCCAGGGGTCAAACCCAGGGCCTTGTGCATGTGCGTGCTAGGCTAGCACTCTGCATTGAGCCGCATCTCCAGCCCTCCTGGGTCCTTCTTGATGGACCCCGAGAGATCTTCAGGACAGGGCTAGTTACAGAGGAACCAACGATGTACTTAGGGGTTGGAACTTTCAGCCTGAGCTTCCTTCTACCCTTACCTCTGGGGGGAGAAAGGGACTGAAGATTGAAAAGGGACTAATGGCAATGAATGAACCAGTCATGCCTCGGTAATGGAACTACTGTAAAAACCCTAAATAACGGTGTGTGGAGAGTTTCCATGATGCTGAACACAGTGAAGTGCTAGGAGGGCGGTGCCCGTGGAGAGGGCATACAAGTTCATCCCCCCCCCCACAGTAACTTGCCCTGTGCATCTCTCTCTCTTTTTTTTTGTTTTTTGGGTGGTGGGGATCAAACTCAGGGCCTTGAGCTACCTCTCCCACCCCTGTATCTTCTATTGAGCTGTTTCTGTATAATAAATTGGTAATAGTAGCTAAAGTGGCTTCCTGAGTTCTAGCAAATTATCAAACCTGAGAAAGGGGTGTGGGAACCTCCAGTTTACAGCCACTTAGTCAAGTGGGGGCAGGCTTGTGGGACTGAGCCCCTAACCTGTGGGATCTGTATCTCACTTCAGGCAGATAGTGTCAACATTGAACTGGATTGTAGGACACACGGCTGTGTCTGGAAAGTTGGAGAATTGGTTGATGTGAGGAAAAAACCCACACGTTTGGTGTGGGGATTAGACAGATTTTCATATCCCCACACTACTGCTATCTCTAAGGATTCTTTAGTCGCCGACCAGGTCAGGCGCAGTGTCAGTCCATGGGGGCTGGGGGAGGATGGCAGAGAAAGGGCCCAGTGCCTCGGTGGCGCCTATGTCAGCTCTATCCAGATCACCGCCTCTAGCACCTCACTGCTCTGGGGCCCTGCTGTCTCCCCAGAGTGCCTAGGACAGTGTCTGTCATACAGACAGCAGTCAGTGACCATGTGTTGAGTCATCGAATGAGTCTGGCAGTCATTCCAGGGGAAGTGGTATCTCGGACCCTCCTGTTATCCTCCTGAGGCCAGTGGTGCTGTCTTGTCATTACTTTCTTACCTCACTGGGGACACTCCTGAATGGGGCTGTGAGGAGTTAGCCTCTTCCTGGGCTTTGGTAGAAACAGAAACAGGAAGAAAAAAAACTGGGAGGGGACTTGAACTTTTTTTGTGTGTGTGTGGTACTGGGGATTGAATCCAGGGGCGTTCTACCTCCGTGCTACACCCCCGGCCCTATTTTTTTATACTTTATTTTGAAACCAGGTCTCACGAAGTTGCGGAGGGCCTCACTAAGTAGAGAGAGAGCGAGACGGAGAGAGAGAGCGAGAGAGCTGAGGCTGGCCGCGAACCCGGATCCTCCGGTCTCCGCCTCCCAAAGTACTGGGATTACAAACGTGTGCCACCACGCCCGGCCTATCCCTCATTCTTATTAAGTTTCTAGCATATAAAAATTAGACTAGGGAGCTGGGGACATAGCTCAGTGTTAGAGTGAGTTGTTTAGTGAGCCTCTGGGTTTACCTCCAAGCACCAAAACAAGAAAAGTAAAAGTAAAAGAAAGGCTATCCTAAGTTGGTTGCATTGAGCACCCCTGTAATCCCAGTGACTTGCTAGGCTGAAGCAGGAGGATTGCAAGTTTGAGGCCAGCCTGGGCAATTTAGGGAGACCCTGTCTCAAAATAAAAAATAAAAAGGGCTGGAGGTGTGGCTAAGTGGTAGTCTGCCCCTGGGTTCAATTCCTAGTACTGCAAGAAAATAGAAAGACTATCTTTAAAAATTGAAAACAAGCTGGGCGTGGTGGCGCATGCTTGTAATCCCAGTACTTGGGAGGCTGAGACAAGAGGATCGCAGGCTTTTGGCCAGCCTCAGCTACTTAGTGAGGCCCTCCGCAATTTAGCGAGACCCTGTTTCAAAATAAAGAATAAACATAGGGCTAGGGGTATAGCTTGGAAGTAGAATGCCCCTGGGTTCAATCCCCAGTACTACAAAAAAAAAAAAAATTGAAAACAAGCCAGGCATGGTGGTGCAGGCCTGTAATTCCAGTACTTGGGAGGTTTAGATAAGAGGACCATAGGTTCGAATCCAGACTCAGCAATTTAGCAAGACTCTCAGTAACTTAGCAAAACCATTTCTTTTCTTTTTTTTGGTGATACTGGGATGGAACTCAGGGTCATTCTACCTCCAGTCTACACCCCCAGTCCTTGTTATTTTATTATTTGGAAACAGGGTCTCACTAAGTAACTGACAGCCTTACTAAGTTGCTGAGGCTGGCTTCAAACCTGCGGTCCTCCTGTTTCAGCCTCCCAAGTAGTGGGATTACAAGCATGTGCCACCACGCTGGGCTTAGCAAGACCATTTCAAAATAAGAAAATAAAAAGGGCTGGAGGTAGAATGCCCCTAGGTTAATCCTCAGTACCACCAAAGGAAAAAAAAATTAAAAATGATAAATGAGCAATGTAACTCTCCCTCCCCATCCTGCCCCCATTTCCCATTCCTGTGGAAGTCACTGTCAACCAGACTTCTTGGTGGTAAGTCTTTAAATTATTTTTTACCTCTAGATGTCAGTATATATTAATCAAACCAGAAAATCTGATGAAAAGAAAGGGTGGTGGTATTTTCAACAAAAAAATGGGTAAATATCTTAATTATGAGAATATGATTATGAATATGAATTTATTTATTTATTTATTGTGGTACTGGGGATTGAACCCAGGGACATTCTTTTTTTTTTTTGCGGTACTGGGGATTGAACCCAGGGGTGTTCTACCTACGCGCTATACCCCCGGCCCTATTTTTGTTTTTATACTTTATTTTGAAACCGGGTCTCACGAACTTGCAGAGGGCCTCACTAAGTAGAGAGGGAGAGAGAGAGAGAGAGAGCGAGAGCGAGTGCGCGTGCTGAGGCTGGCCATGAACCCGGATCCTCTGGTCTCCGCCTCCCAAAGTACTGAGCTTACAAGCGTGCGCCACCATGCCTGGCCTGAACCCAGGGACCTTCTACCTTCGAGCTATACCCCAGCCTGATTTTATTTGGAAACAGGATCTCCCTAGGTTAATGAGAGTCTCACTACTTGCTGAGGCTGTCCTCAAACCTGCAATCCTCGTCTCAGCCTCCCAAGTACAGGGATTATAGGCATGTGCCACCACACCAGCACGTTTTTATGTTTTAAAACCAGTTACATTAGGCTGGGTGTGGTGGCCCACACTGGTAATCCCAGTACCTGGGAGGCTGAGACAGGAAGATCGCAGGTTCAAGGACAGTCTCAGCAAGTAATGAGACTCCCCTCCATGTAGGGAGACCCTGTTTCCAAATAAAAAATCGGGCTGGGGGTGTAGCTCGGAGGTAGAATGCCCCTGGGTTCAATCCCCAGTACCACAAAAAAATAAAAAAAATGCAGTTACACTAAAGTGTGTACAGTTCCAAAATTGTCTTGCATTTTGCAAATTGAAATATAATTTCTCAATCACTTCCAAGTTAAGTCTTTTTTTTTTTTTGCGATACCGGGGATTGAACCCAGGGGAATTCTACCTCTGTGCTACACCCCCGGCCCTATTTTTTATACTTTATTTTGAAACCGGGTCTCACGAGGTTGCGGAGGGCCTCACTAAGTAGAGAGAGAGAGAGACAGGAAGAGAGAGAGAGACAGAGGTGAGTCTGGCTGTGAACCCGGATCCTCCGGTCTCTGCCTCCCAAAGTACTGGGATTACAAGCGTGCGCCACCATGCCCAGCTCAAGTTAAGTCTTTAACAGGAACATAAAGGAGTTAAAAAGATGGACATATCTAGCCGTGTATGGTGGCATTCGCCTGTAATCCCAGTACTTGGGAGACTAAGATAGGAGGATTGCAGGTTCTCAGCCAGCCTCAGCAACCTAATGAAGCCCTCAGCAACTTATTGAGACTCTGTTTCAGATAAAAAATGAAATAGGACTGGGGGTATAGCTCAGAGGTAGAAAGCCCCTGATATCAATCCCCAGTACCATTTACACATGCAATAAAAATGGACATTTCTGGAAAAAATTGAGTGTCAATTAAATTTCTGTTATACTTTACTATAAAATTGCCTCATAATTGAGGAGATACTTTTTTTTTTCTTGAGACTGGGGATTGAACCCAGGGGCATTCTATCTCTGAGCTACATCCTCAGACTTATTTTATCTTTTATTTTGAAACAGGGTCTCACTAAGTTGTGGAGGGCCTCACTAAGTTGCTGAAGCTGGCCATGAACCTGTGATCCTCCTGTCTCAGCCTCCCAAGTACTGGGATTACAAGGGTGTGCCACCATGCCTGGCTGAGATGCCTCATTTTTATTTCTAGTACAGCCTTAGGTTTCTGAGTCCTTTACAATTTGTGCATGCTTTTGGGGGTGGGGGAGTAGGGGAGTACTAGGCATGGAACCTAGAGCCATACACGTACTAAGCAGGCCATTATCAGCTACATCCCAAGCCTTACAAATATTTTTCAGGTAAAGAGCCATGGAATTTAAAGTATTTAATATAGCTGGGTGTGATGGCAGACGTCTGTAATCCCGGTTCTTGGGAGGCTGAGACAGGAGGATTACAGAATTGAGGCCAGCCTCAGCAACTTAGTGAGGCACTCTGCAACTTAGTGAGACCCTGTTTCAAAAGAAAAGGTAAAAATAGGGCTGGGGATGTAGCTCAGAGGTAGAATACCTCTGGGTTCAATCCCCAATACCACAAAATAAATGAATGAATGAATAAGTAAAATATTTAATATAACACTGTGTACAATCCTTTGTAAATTACAGAAAAAACCCTCTTAAGCAATATAAAGCCAATTCCCTGATTAATTAATTTAAAATAATTTTAGCTGGGCGTGGTGACGCACGCTTGTAATCCCAGTACTTGGGAGGCTGAGTCTGGAGGATCCGGGTTTGCGGCCAGCCTCAGCTACTTAGCAAGGCCCTCCGCAACTTAGTGAGACCCTGTTTCAAAATAAAGAATAAAAAATAGGACTGGGGGTGTAGCCCGGAGGAAGAATGACCCTGGGTTCAATCCCTGGTACCACACACACACACACACACACACACACACACACACACACACACACAAAATAATAATAACAATTTTAGATTTTCTTATAAGACTCAATCACTATGCGGAGCACGAAAGGGAGGAAAGTGGGAGGGATTTGAGGGAGGGCTAAATGAGCAATGTGTGCATGTATGATGCTGCTACCCTGATATGTATCAAGATGTATAATTACAATGCACCAATAAATGAATATATTAAAATAAATAATTTTAGATTTTTGTATTTCACGTTTTTTTTTGTGGTACTGGGGATTGAACCCAGGGGCATTCCAAGTTACGCCCCCAGCCCTGTTTTTTATTCTTTATTTTGAGACAGGGTCTCAATGAGTTGCGGAGGGCTTCACTAAGTAGCTGAGACTGGCCGCAAACCTGGGATCCTCCTGTCTCAGCCCCCCAAGTACTGGGATTATAAGCATGCACCACCACGCCCGGTTATGTATTTCACATTTCTTAAGCAATATAAAGCCAGTTCCCTAATTAATTTAATAGTTTTGTTTTTGTTTTTGTTTTGTTTTGTTTGCTGTACTGGGTATCGAATCCAGGGGCACTTTACCTCCGAGCTACACCCCCAGCCCTATTTTTTATTCTTGATTTTGAAACAGGCTCTCACTAAGTTGCAGAGGGCCTCACTAAGTAGCTGAGGCTGGCCACAAACCCAGATCCTCCGGTCTCAGCCTCCCCAAGTACTGGGATTACAAGCGTGCACCACCACACCCGGCTTAGTTTAACATTTTATATTTTTGTATTTTACATTGTTTTAAGTGGATAAACAATTTTGCTGGGGATGGAGCCCACAGCTTCAGGTATGCTAAGCAAGTGCTCTACCACTGAGCTGTATCCCCAGCCTAGTAATATAGCTTTATTTTTTCTAATAATTTTATTGAGATATGATTCATGAACCATATAATTCAACCATTTAAAACATACAATTCAGTGGTTTTTAGTATGTTTGCAGTTGTGTAACTATCAGCTTATTGTAGCTTTATTGATTTACTTTTTGTGTGCAACTTTATTGATTTACTCTGTGTGTGTGTGTGTGTGTGTGTGTGTGTGTGTGTGTGTGTTAACTGGGGATTGAACCCAGGAGCATTCTACCTCTGAGTTACACCCCCAGCCCTATTTTTTATTATTTTATTTTGAAACAGAGTCTCACTAAGTTGCAGAGGACCTCCCTAAGTTCCTGAGGCTGGCTGCAAACCTGTGATCCTCCTGTCTCAGCCTTTCAAGTATTAGGATCACAAGCCTGTACCACCAGGCTTGGCTGATTTACATTTTTTGAACAGAAAAATCTCAGTGGAATTGGAAAACATGGTTTAGTTCTGTCTCTGCCCATCTGTGAGCCAATGTTTGGTCCTCTAGCCTTTGAATGCAAAGATTAAGCCATTCGTTTAGGCATTCAAAAGACTTCTAAGTTTCTTCTCCGTGCCTGCCAATGGAATAAAAAAATAAGACCCAGCTGGGCGTGGTGACACATACCTGTAGTCCCAGTACTTGGGAGGCTGAGACGGAAGTATCACAGGTTTGAGGACAACCTCAGCAAGTAGTGATGTTACGGTTTGGGATTTACGCTGTGGCTCCTTTTCCTCAACCCAATATAGGAATAAAGAGCCAGGAGACTTCGTTGCAAAATTAAAGTAGGATTTATTAGAAGCAAGAGTAAAAAAGCATAACACTGGAGAATGTGATGGAGTGTTCGGAAATGAAACACTGCCGCCCCTGAACCCCGAGTCTTTATATATGGATTTCAGCTTCCTTATCTTTACAAAGACAGGACAGTCTGGTCTGACCTCACAGAGCAGGATATCATAAATCAGGGTATAGCTTTGTCAGCAACTGGGTGAGGGCATATATGGTGTTTTTCCAATCCCCCTTTAAGTCCCCATGTCTGTAACCCTTTAAGTTCCAGTGTCTGTAACCAGGTCATCTTCCCCCTCTTTTGTTAACTAGCATACACCCATAGTCAAGGTGGTGGGGGCGCTGAGGTCAGCTCTTGAGTTCTTCCTGCTTATAAGGGGACAAGGGGCCCCTGGCCTTGAGGGTGCATGCAAGCAACTTATCCTGGGAGAGGCGTTAAACTGGTCGATGTTCCAAGCCACTGCGACCATCCAGGGGGCTTCGGTAGATGTTCATTTGTAGTTCCATCTGAAGCACCATCTGGAGTTTGATAGCCTTGAGCCTGTTGGAGACAAACTGGACTACATAATTTAGTAGACGTGGGCCAAATAGAAGCATGAGTAGAGTGGCCACTAAGAGTCCCAGAGGAGGTAGAAACCAAGTCATGGATGGCAAAACAGTCTTGACAGCTTCCCATACTGAGGAACTGTCGACTTTATTGAAGTTGTGTAACCATGATGCTTGCTAGTGTATTTTGCTAATGTTGATCTTGACTATCCCTGATGTGTTAATGTAGGTGCAACAGGTTTTGTTTAAGGTCGCACATACGCCACCTTTGTCTGCAAGCAGATAATAGCCATTCAATTCTCAAATACCACCCCCACTAAAGATTCGTGTGCCTTTCTGAGACCTTGTAAGGCAGGCATTGCCGTGCTGGCCATGAAGGTTCCACTGGGAATCTGTGTCAGTAAGGTGTAAGGGTGAGGAACCACAGGGTGGAGTGGGGCCACTGCCTCATTGATAAGCCTGAGTCCTGCACCAGACGCCCTTTGTCCTTTCCTTTTCTCACACCCAGGATAGGAGTGTTGTAGGGACTGACACATTCCACCAGTAAGCCTAAGCTTAACAGACGATTTACGATGGGCAACAGTCCTTCCTTTACCTCAAGTCTGAGGGGGTATTGTTTTTCTCAGGGAAATGTGGACGGGTCCTGCAGATTAATAAGGACAGGATTGGCGGCAAGGGTCATCCCACAGTTTTGCCATCTGTCCATTACAGGGAAGCACCCAAGTGGTTCTGAAGGGAAAATTAGTCCCACCTTGGTTTTTTTTTTTTACGGTACTGGGGGTTGAACCCAGGGGCATTCTACCTCTGAGCTACACCCCCAGCCCTATTTTTTATTCTTTATTTTGAAACAGGGTCTCACTAAGTTGCCGAGGGCCTCACTAAGTAGCTGAGGCTGGCCGCGAACCTGTGATCCTGTCTCAGCCTCCCAAGTACTGGAATTACAAGTGTGCACCACCACGCCTGGCTCCATCTTGGTTTTTGACTTTATATCTCTTCCCCACAGCGGAGCTGGGTCTCTGGTATAACAAAAAAGGAATGAGAGAAGTGGAAGTCACCCCAGGAGCAGGCTAAGTCTTGAGTAAAGAAGTGTTCAAGGGGTGGCCAGATACGCCCCGAACAGTCAGTTTACTATGAGAGGATCTTGGACCAGGGGAAAAAGGCAAAGAAGAGAATCTGGCACCCGTGTCCACAAGGAACTGGACAGTCTGTGGTCCCACCTTTAGGGTTGCCCAAGGTTCTTCAGTCTTTTTGTGTGTGTGTGTGGTACTGGAGATTGAACCTGGGAGGGCATTCTACCTCCAAGCTACATTCCCAGCCCGAGTTTATTTTTATTTTTGAAACAGGGTCTCACTAGGTTGGTGAGAGTCTCACTACTTGCTGAGGCTGTCCTCGAACCTGCAATCCTCCTGTCTCAGCCTCCCAAGTACTGGGATTACAGGTGTGCGCCACCACGCCCAGTGCCTCTTCAGTCTTGACCCAGGTGGTGGGAGCCTTGAGAGGTAGTCCTGGGTCCCATCACTGGGGGTCTGGTTTTGAGGACCCCAGGTCCCTCCGGATCTGGGGGCACTCAGACTTCCAGTGGTCCCCCTTGTAACGTGACAGGGCTTTGGAGGACGTTTATAGCCTCCCTGTTGGGGGTGTTCACTTTTGAAATGCCCCAGCTTCCCACACTTAAAGCAGACCTGAGCCGAGGCCCCGGTGGCAGCCAGGATGTCTCCATGCTGTTTTTCCTTTTGTCGTTCCCTTTTCAAGTCCCTATTATAATAGACAGAATTAGTATCCTGTATTAACTGGTCCAAAGTGTCCTTTTCTGGATCTGATGCCAGTTTTTGGAGTTTCCTCCTTACATCTGGTGCAGATTGGTTTAAAAATTGTCTCTGAGAATGACCTCCCCCTCTATCGAATCCAGTCAGATTAGTGAATTTTACTATGGCCTCCTTCAGTCTTTCCAGGAAGGCCACTGGGGGCTCATTTGGACCCTGATATATGGCTGCCAACTGGCCATAATTGAAAGGTTTGACTTAACTTTCCTTAGTCCCTCCTGTATGCAGTATAAATAGTGGGTTCTCTCCCAGTCATGCCTCTCGTCTTCAAGGTCCCGCTTGGGATCCTGCAAAGGTACTGTCTCTGCTCCTGTCGGAATTTGTCAGGCCGCTTTCGTAGAGGGCCTTTGGGCAGCACAATAATTATTACCCTCATCCCTAGCCTTTTCATACATTCTTTTTCTTTTTTTTTTTTTTTTGCAGTACTGGGGAATGAACCCACGGGCATTCTACCTCCGAGCTACACCCCCAGTCCTATTTTTTATTCTGTATTTGGAAACGGGGTCTCACTAAGTTGCTGAGGGCCTCACTAAGTAGCTGAGGCTGGCCGTGCACCTGCGATCCTCCTGTCTCAGCGTTCCACGTACTGGGATTACAAGCGTGCGCCACCACGCCCAGTTCCTTTTCATATACTCGGTCTCTTTCTAGTGAAGTCAGGGTCTCATCTAGGAGTAGATTAACATCTTTCCACGTGAGGTCATACAAAGAGTTGAGTAACCCGAAGGCCTGCATGTATTGGTCAGGGTTGGTGGTGTAGCTGCCAAGGTCCTTTTTGATCTCCTTAAGCTCAGCTACAGAAAATGACTTATGGGTAACCTGGGGCCCTAATTCTCCTCCTCCCACTGCCACAAGGGGAAACACTCCCCCTCCCCCCTGGTACTGGCCCTGACTGTCTTTTCTTAGTTTTGGTGTCTCCTGAGTCTGCTTATCGTGAGGGGCAGTATCATGAGATGGAGGAGGCCTGTTCAGGCACAGTCCCATGGTGCTAAGGGGGGCTCCGTAGGTACCATGGCTCCTAAGTGCTGTCATCCTGTTTCCCTGAGGCCAGTTGGTCTCTGGATTTTGCCTTGACCATTGCTACCAAAATTTTCAACCTTGCAATTTTTTTTTTTTTTTTTTTTTGCGGTACCGGGGATTGAACGCGGGGGCGTTCTACCTCCGCGCTACACCCCCGGCCCTATTTTTTATACTTTATTTTGAAACCGGGTCTCACTAAGTTGCGGAGGGCCTCAACTAAGGAGAGAGAGAGAGAGAAGGAGAGACAGGGAGAGAGAGAGAGAGAGAGAGCTGAGGCTGGCCGCGAACCCGGATCCTCCAGTCTCTGCCTCCCAAAGTACTGGGATTACAAGTGTGCGCCACCACGCCTGGCTACTCTTGCCTCTGCCTCAATTCATCCTTCCCTGTCTGTTGTCCCTCTCTCTTTATCTGGGTGGGGTCTCATATATCTTTTCTTATATCCCAGATACCACTGGTGTTTCCAATTAATAAAACATTGGAGCTCCCAGAACACTCGCAGCAGCCATGGACAGATGGTGGCTATTAGGGCTGAGATCTTGAGTGTGGGAGGATCCTGCCTTTCATTTGTCCTTTTACACTTTAAAGACAATGTGGCATGAGTTAGATGGGGATAAAGGCCTAAGAATGACAGGAGAGCAGTAATAGCTACCCAGGGACATTCCTGCTTCTTGAATCCTACATGGAAGGTTTTTGGATGCATGCAAGGACTGTGTTCTGTCAGGTGACAATGGAGCAGGGCCTAGAGAACAGAGGTCCCTGTGGCTCTCATTGCTGAGTCTGCTTATAGAAAGGGCAAGCGTTCTGAGGGCACAGCTGGCATATAAGAAGGCGGGTGCTTTCCCCAAGCTCAGCTTCCCTCAGGGCTTTTAAAAGTGTCCCATCTTTTTTTTTTGTGGTACCGGGGATTGAACCCAGGGGCGTTCTACCTCCGCGCTACACCCCCGGCCCTATTTTTTATACTTTATTTTGAAACCGGGTCTCACGAAGTTGCGGAGGGCCTCACTAAGTAGAGAGAGAGAGAGAGAGAGAGAAAGAGAGAGAGTTGAGGCTGGCCGCGAACCCGAATCCCCTCCGGTCTCCGCCTCCCAAAGTACTGGGATTACAAGCGTGTGCCACCACGCCCGGCCCAAAAGTGTCCCATCTTAAACAGGGGCAAAATGGGTGGGCACTCATTGGGGGGCCTCACAAGACAATGATGGGTTTCCCTGGAACCTCAATATAAACCCTAGTCCTGCTTTTGTGGCATAGGCTGCAAGAGCTGTTACCCCATAGGGCGTGAGGATCCAGGTCGCTTACCGGTTCCATAAGCCTTTTAGCAAGCAGGGAGAGGTCCAGAATCCCTCCTGCCTGCCCTACACTAGTATAGGGATGATCTTCCTCCCATGGATGGTCAGTCATAGCTACTCAGTGGCGGGGTTGTAGGGGGAAAGCGCTGGAACTCACGGTCACCCGCCAGGATTCGATCCTGCTCAGGGAGGATTACTGACCTTGCAGGTTGCAGTGGTGTCAAACCACTGTCGAGAAGAGTCGAGACCCACGTGTAGGGCGCCAAAACTGTTAAGGTTTTGGTTACGCTGTGGGTCCTTTTCATTGGCCCAATATAGAAACGAAGAGCTGGGAGACTCAGTTGCAAAGTTAAAGCAGGATTTATTAGAGCAAAAGGAAAGCGTCTCATGCAAGGAGATGAGTGAGACGGAGTGCTCAAAAGAGAGACACTGTTGTCTCTGGGATTCCGAGTCTTATATCTAGACCCGAAATCCCCCCTTATCTTTATAAAAACAGGCCAGTCTGGTCTGACCTCACAGAGCAGGATATCATAAATCAGAGTATAGCTTTGTCAGCAACTGGGTGAGGGGATATATGGTGTTTTTCCAATCCCTCTTTAAGTCCCAGTGTCTGTAATCCTTTAAGTATCAGTGTCTGTAACTGGGTCAGTGAGACTCTCAGCAACCTAGCAAGACCCTGTTTCCAAATAAGAAATAAAATCAGGCTGGGGGTGAGCTTGAAGGTAGAATGCCTCTGGGTTCAATCTCCAGTACAAAATAAATAAGACCCCACATTGCTTGTCCAACAGGTAGGTAAGATTTCCTCCAGCTGTCATGTTCAGCACTTCTTCTTTGTCTTCAAGTAGTGACTGTTTAGAGCAGTCACCCTTCCTGGTCATGAGGAATGGAAAAGTTCTGGCTAGCGGTTGAGTATTTCAACACTAGGTAGGGTTGTGGCCTTTGTGACTAAAACTTCAGTCTTTGCAATTCAAGTAGTCTCTCCCTGTGACTGTGTTATGGAGACCACATGTGACTTTCTCTCATTTTCTGTCTTGAAAGGTTCTTACAAATCTCCTCTGAAAGCCCCTTTAGCATTGCCCCTTCTCTGCAGGAAAGGTTTTCGGCCTGGCAGTCGTGCTAATGTTGTCTGTGCGGTTCAGGTCGGGCATCCCAGCGAGGTACAGACAGCTTTTCACAGCACTGCTGAGGACTTTCTTCTCTTCCCAGGCCTCTCTGCAGCGCCCCAAGCGCTCGCTGGCTTTTCACTCTGAACAACAGATAACAGTGCCGCCGAGACAAGCTCCTAGTCCACCTTTCCCTGAAGAACCAGATCAGCGCAGTAGCAGAGCCTTCCGCATTGACCTTTTTCCTTTGAGTAAGGATGCTTTTATTTTTCCCCCTCTTAACCTTAAATAGTGAACAGACTGATTTCCTACAGCCTAAATAAAACAACTTTCTTGGAGAACAAATGGTATTTTGTTAACTGAGAAAATTCTTCCAAACTTACTCTTTTCTTTCCATCTTTGAATTGTTAGCATCTCAAAATAGCTTCTAATTTCACTGGGTTTCTGTAATAATCACGAAGAGAGAGGCGGTGTGTGTAGAATTATTGAGAAGGATCTAGTGAATAAGGATGAAGAATGGGGATGGGGAAGCAGAGAGGCATCATGGGATAAATCAGGGGCCCCTAGTCCAGCATGCCACTACTTCTCTTGGAGAAAACTTTTAACCATTCTGGTCCTCAGTTTCTCCATCAATAAAATGAGGAGGTTGCCCACCTAGATCACTGATTCCATATGGAATACAAGACTTGGAGGAGTTAGTCAAGGAATAAACACAGGAGTTTTTATGGGACCTTCGCATTTTGGGTGCTGGTGGTGTCGCTCAGAGGTAGAGCACTTGCCTGTCATGCGCAAGGTTCAGTCCCCAGAATTGCAAAAAAAAAACTTTTTTGTTTGTTTTAGTCATCTGCCAAGATAAGTTAATCAAAATATATCCCTACCTGAATGCGTAAGAATAATTTAAAATATTCAGAACTCGAGCCGGGCGTGGTGGCGCACGCTTGTAATCCCAGTACTTGGGAGGCTGAGACTGGAGGATCCGGGTTAACGGCCAGCCTCAGCTACTTAGTGAGGCCCTCTGCAACTTCATGAGAACCGGTTTCAAAATAAAGGATAAAAAATAGGGCCGGGGGTATAGCTCGGAGGTAGAATGCCCCTGGGTTCAATCCCCAGTACCGCAAAAAAAAAAAAAAATCAGAACTTGATGTGCACAGTACAAGGGTGTCCCCTGCCTTTGCGGTAGATTCATCGTGGGACTTAGGCAAGTCCTGTTCCTGGGTGGTTCTTTGGTTCTTCTCTCCGCAGATGATGATGTAGTACTAAACTCACCCAAGTGTTGAGTGGCTTCAGTAAGGTCTGTTTCTCATTATCATGAGGGTGGAAGAGGTGGTACAGAATCAAGTGGCTTTCCCATCATATGTGAGGATTGATGTTATAAATATTCTCTTAGGAAAAAAGGAGGGAACACAAAGTAAACGGTAGAATTTAGGTTGTTAAGTTTGATTTATAAATGAGTTATATGTTGTATAGTACTGCTTTTCACCATTAATTTAAAAGGAGCGCTGGGCATGGTGGCATACGCTTGTAATCCCAGTACTTGGGAGGCTGAGACTGGAGGATCCGGGTTCGCGGCCAGCCTCAGCTATTTAGTGAGGCCCTCCGCAACTTAGTGAGACCCTGTTTCAAAATAAAATAATAAAAAATAGGGCTGGGGTGTAGCCCTGAGGTAGAATGCCCCTGGGTTCAATCCCCAGTTCCGCAAAAAAAAAAAAAAGTCCCTAAAACAGCAGCATCAACATTCCTGGGATCTTGTTAGAAATGTACATTTTCAGGCCTCACCCAGGCTGGCTGAATCGGAAACCAGGGGAGGGGCCCACTAGCAAGTGTTTTCTCAAGCCCTCCGGCGATACTAACGCTAGCAGAGATGGGAACCCCTGGCTCAGGAAGCACACTGGAACTCCCTTCAGCTGGGAGCTGGCGCACCTTACCTGGTTTCATCTTCCCAGCAAACTTAGGAGCTGGACTCTGCCAGCCCCATTTTATGGATATGGAATTATGCCTGTCATCACAGAGCTAGAGGGAGATGGAGCTGGGACTTGAACATATTCTCTTAACTACAGCACAATTTTTGGTACTGGGGATGGAACCCAGGGCCTCATTCATGCTAGGCAAGCACTGTACCATTGAGCTACATCCCCAGCCCTACAGTACTATCGGCTTTTTTTTTTTTTTGGTAGTACTGGGGATTGAATCCAGGGGCATTCTAGCTCCGAGCTACACTCCCAGCCCTGTGTGTGTGTGTGTGTGTGTGTGTGTGTGTGTGTGTGTGTGTGTGTGTGTGTGTCACTGGGGATTGAACCTAGGGGCGTTCTACCTCCGAGCCACACCCCCAGCCCTATTTTATTTTGAAACAAGGTCTCACTAGGTTGATGAGAATCTCGCTACTTCCTGAGGCTGTCCTCGAACCTACGATCCTCCTATCTCAGCCTCCCCAATACTGGGATTACAAGCATACGCCACCACGTGCAACTTAAATATACTTTTATTAGTGCATTGTAATCTCACATCATAATGAAGTTCAGACTGACGGGAACATACATGCACACAGCACTTGGTGAGCTTCCCCTGGCTCCTCTCCCACTCCCTGCCCCTCCCCGTACATGATACTGCGATTGGCATTGATAATTTCATATATGTACATAGCATCAGTGGAAGTGTTTCCTTCATCAAGACTCTCTCCTCCTCCCACCTCAGGACTATCTTTAAAACTGAGAATCTCAGAACGGACTGCAGCTCTTTCTATTTTAGTGGATTTGGAGAAAGTCAAAGACAGTAGCTTCTGCCATGTATTTACGAGAAAAATCCTTTGAGTCAGGCAACTGCCTCTACCCTGGCACTTTACACTTAATGTTGTCTTCAGTCTTTGTGACAATTCTTTGATGCAAATCCCTTATCCCTATTTTATCAATGGTGACTTAAGTTCTGAGAAGTTAAGTAATTTGCCCAAACTCGCACACTAGTAAGTACCTGGGGTTGAGCACAGACATGTGTTCAAAACCTGTGATTTTTCTATTGTAGCTTTAGCTTCTTTCCTTTTTCTTTTTTTTTTTTTTCCCACGGACCGGGGATTGAACCCAGGGACGTTCTACCTCCGCGCTACACCCCCGGCCCTATTTTTTATACTTTATTTTGAAACCGGGTCTCACGAAGTTGCGGAGGGCCTCACTAAGTAGAGAGAGAAAGAGAGAGACAGGGAGAGAGAGAGAGAGCGAGCTGAGGCTGGCCGCGAACCCGGATCCTCCGGTCTCCACCTCCCAAAGTACTGGGATTACAAGCATGCGCCACCACACCCAGCTCCTTTTTCTTTAGTCAAGTTCAAAATCAGTGTATCCAAAAATCATAAAATAGAGCATGAACTGCCTAGGCTTATATGTGGGCAAGAGAGAAAAGAAGTCTAAATAAAAAAATAAAATGTCTTCTACTAGAAAATTAAGTGAAGAATAATGAGATTATGAAATAAAAAATATTGACAATCTCAAAGGACATTTATTCTTTTTCAAAGCTGATGGTGAGTTTCCTCATTTAAGAGAAGCATTAATTTTGTTTTCTTTGGCATTTTAATCCTTTTCCTGTTCATGATTTCTGATTTTGGCATAAAGCAGGAGGTTCTGGGATTACTTACTAGAATAATAATACTTCATGTCAATGGAACTGATATTTCAAGATCTTCAGTGGGAGGCGTTTGGGACGGCTCCAGTGCATGTGTAAACATGTGGGTTGAATGGTACTTCACTTCTAGGATTTTCCTTCTGAATGTTCTGCTTTTTCCAGGTAAAAATTGTCACAATGAATGAGAATATTGCTCTTAGATCCGCCCTTGATAAAAATCTGAAGAGTGCTGTGACTGCCGCTTTCCTCATGCTCCCCGAGAGCTTTTCTGAAGAAGACCTCTTTATAGAGATTGCTGGGCTTTCCTATTCAGGTGAGTGTGTTGTTTGCCAACTCCTCTGGGAGACGGAGGTGTGTCATTCACAGGCTGTGCAGATCCCTGCCGTTCTGGAGTTGTGACAATCTTGGTTCCTAATCTCCTCACTTCACATAGAACTTACTGTGATAACTTCCTGATCTGCCTCTCTATCTTCAGTGTCTCTCTCCTCCCTTTTGTCAGTACTGGGGCTTGAACCCAGGGGCATTCTACCTCCGGGCTACACCCCCAGCCCTATTTTTTATTCTTTATTTGGAAACAGGGTCTCACTAAGTTGCGGAGGGCCTCACTAAGTAGCTGAGGCTGTCCGTGAACCCGGATCCTCCTGTTTCAGCCTCCCAAGTATTGGGATTACAAGCATGGGCCACCATGCCCGGCTTTATTATTTTTTTATTTTGAAACTGGGTCTCACTAAGCTGTGGAAAGCCTTGCTATAAGTTGCTGAGACTGGCTGTGAACCTATAATCCTCCTGTCTTGGCCTCCCAAGTACTGGGATTACAGGTATGTACCATCGCACCTGGCTGAATTCAGGAAATTTAACGCTGATGCAGTGTTTGATCAAATCAACAGTCCCTATTCCAAATGTCAGGTGTCCCAACAGTGTCCTTGATGACATTTTTCCCCTCAAGTACATGACCCAGTTAAGAATTACATCTTGCCGGGTGTGGTGGCGCATGCTTGTAATCCCAGTACTTGGGAGGCTGAGACTGGAGGATCCAGATTCGCAGCCAGTCTCAGCTACTTAGTGAGGCCCTCCGCAACTTAGTGAGACCCTGCTTCAAAATAAAAGAATAAAAAATCAGGCTGGGAGTTAAGGTTATCTCAGAGGTAGAATGCCCCTGGGTTCAATCCCCAATACCGCCAAAAAAAAAGAATGATATCTTGTATCTAGTAGTTGCATGTCTCTTTACTTTGTATTTTCTGGTGTGGGGATTGAACTAGGCCTCATGCATGCTAAGCTTGCTTGCATTTTAATCTGGAGCACTTTGTCAGTCTTTCCTTTCTTTAGATAACATTTATGTTCTTAAGTCTACAGGCTGTTGACATTTGCCTCCTTTCAGTAATGTTTTCTATCTTACATGCAACCTCTGCATGAAGATCACAGAAATATCCTTCTGATCAAACTTGCCTTCCAAATTTAGCATCCCTTGAGGATTCTTGCTCAAACTGGTCTATACTGTGTTGGTCCAAAGTGGTGATTTTCCAAATCCACTTCTTCCTCCACATGAAGGAAATTTTCCCTACTTCTCCATTTATTTATTTACCTTCCCCTTCCAATCAGTGGTGTTCCTCAAAGAAGTCAGAGGCTCCTTTAAAGGGCAAGGGGAAAGCTGAGAGGGCGGAGCCCCTGGCCCTTCTCCCGGCTTGCAACCAGGAGAGTGTCGCGTTTACCTGTTTAATACATTGAGGCTCCATGTAAAGCTTTATTTATTTACAGAGCTGAGGGTGTAGCTCAGTGACAGAGCGCGTGCCTAGCATGCAGGAGGCTCTGGGTTCCAGCTCTATCACTGCTCTAACCTCTGTCCCCCACACAAGATGTCATTGAAAAAAAAAGTGGTCTACTTAAGAAAAAAGTTTGAAAACCCCATCTTAAATACTCTCTTTTTCAATTTTTCAGTATAAGTCAAAGAACCCTGTCCTCAAAACATATCAAAAGCCGTTTATTTATTCTCCAAATCCCAGTACAGATAAGATTTCATGGAAATTTCATGCTGAAAGAGAGTTGGAGGTCTTGTCCTTCATTCTTCTTCTTGAAGTGCATCTAGCATGGTGCAGTGGCAGTTGCAACACCGGAAGGACAGGAAGTGAAATAGCCCTGGCCTTGTGTTGCTTCCGGCCACCGGGCAGCATCTGCCTTTCAAGAAAAGGCAGAGGGCAGAGCGGCATGACTGTGTACCAGGATGAACGCGTCCACGTGCAGTGGGTGTGGAAGAGAGTGGCTTTGTCAGGGCAATTCCTCCCCAAACTCCCCTGTGGAAAACAAGCTGGAGCAGAGGCCTTTGGGGACGGGTTGACTGTGTGGGAGGAGATGCAGGAGTACTCTACATGGCCCACAGCACCACCACTCCTCCGTTTATTCCCCAGGTAATCAACATCCACATAGTGCTGGGTGGATTCTGGGAGTTCTCTATAAATTCTGAACATCGACTAAAGAAGCTTATGGAGTAGACATGACAGTTTTTACCTATCTGCAGACTGTTTTTAGTGCTGGGGATGAAACCCAAAGCCTCACCTCAACACTGAACATGCGCTCAACCACTGAACTACCCCTCAGTTGTAGACTTCTTCAAGTGCATTCAAGCTGGTACCAATCTGTGGCTGATTTTGCTGGGATAGACTAGGAAGAGTGGAAAAGGATCTAGGTAGGCCCAGTGGTAGATCTCTTTCACGGTATGAGACTTGCCCCGGGCAATATGTTGAAAGGCAAGTTTTCTTCCTGTCTTTCCTAGGCTTCTGAGAACCCAGTGTCCTTGAATTGATCAAATTCTGTGCCTATGGCAAACTGCCCAAACCCTCAGAACATTCCAAACTTGAAGCTGTCCGCCAATCTCACCTTTATTTATAACTTGGATATTTCCCATCTTTTCCCACGTGAGAGATTATATGTGGTCCCTAACCTGTGAAGTTCAGCATTTCTCCTGGAGGTAGGAGGGAAGGGTGAGAGACAGAGAAAACAGTGTCTCTCTGGGTTACTGGACAAGTTCCTGCAGTAATTACTGGCATAGGCAAGATCTGTCAGTGTTACTAGTAGTAATAATAACCCCATGCATTTTATATAGTACTTAAGGACCACTGACTGCTCTGGGGCCCTATTTATGGCAGCATTATTGTAAATGATGGGTGAGAAAGGAGTGGGTGGAGGAAGAGAGCCTGCAAAACTGGGGAGGAGGAAACTTTCTAGTCCTTCAGTTATTTTTAGAAGGCAGCTTTTAAGTAAACAGAAGGAACACCAAATGAACTTGAAAGAGTCACTTTGAACTTTCTTAAGTGTAAACTATAAAAATGACTAATTTTAGGTAATGATCCTGCTTTAACATTTATCAAATGAATCAGCATCCCATACTCTAAGAGCCGAAGATAGAATTTCTGCTCTAAGGAACTTAGTGAACACATGCAGTCACAGCGAGTCAGTGGTAAACTTAAAAACAACACGTATGAGAAAGACAAGGGGCGTTTATGGAAAAAGCAGTAGATTGATGTGACAGAGGTTCATGGCTTGAGGCAGGAGAAAATTGCATTTATTATTGTATGCTAGGAGTTACTATCAGTGCATCCAATGTGATTAGTAATTTAATCTGTAAGACAGCCTTTTGATTGGGTTACTACCTCATTGCCCCATTTTACAGATGAGAAAACTGAGACCCAGGGAGGTCACCTGTCTAAGGTCCCTCACCTAGTAGGTGGTAGACCTACTACTAGCTTTCTGGAGTTGCTCGGCTCTTTCTAAGCCTCCAGTTTTTTGTTTGTTTGTTTGTTTGTTTGTTTTGTGGTACTGGGATTTGAACCCAGAGGTGTTCTACCTCCAAGCTAAATCCTGGCCCTTTTTATTTTATTTATTAATTTTTTGTTTGTTTGTTCTGAAACAGGGTCTTGCTAGGACCAGCATAACAGATGTGCACCACCTCACTGTGCCTGGCTCAGTTTTCTTATTTGTAGAATAGAAGTAAGTAGCTGGACATAGTGGCGCACACCTATAATCCCAGCTACTGGGGAAACTGAGGCAGGAGAATCGCAGGTTTGAGGTCAGAACATGGCAAGTTAGTGAGACTTTGTCTCAAAATAAAAAATTAAAAGGGGCTGGGGGTGTAGCTCAGTGGTAGAGCACCCCTGTGTTCAGTCTCCAGTACAGGAAAAAAAAAACAGAAATAAGTATGTCATCAAGAAGTTTTCAGTGAGATGATATTTAAGAGCCCCTACACCTTATCTCATTGATAGTGCTCAGATAATGATTCTTTTTATAGTCATTATTGGTAACATAGATTTTCCTGAGGTTTTGACATTTGCTCATTCAGTGATTGACAGGCACTTAGGTTAGCTCCATTTGTCACCATTTTATTAATGACACTCTGTAAGTCCCTTTGTACAAATGACTTTTGTAGATCAAGGGGCAAAGGTGGGCACTAACTTTTCTGACTACATTCTCCAAAGTGGAGTTATATTATCAGTTATAAGAATTATAAGACGTGTTGCATGTTGACAAAAAACTGCCCGTCCAAATTATCAGAATACTTACATGGGAGCTGGGCGTGGTGGCGCATGCTTGTAATCCCAGTACTTTGGGAGGCGGAGACCGGAGGATCCAGGTTCGCAGCCAGCCTCAGCTCTCTCTCTCTCTCTCTCTCTCTCTCTCTCTCTCTCTCTCTCTACCTAGTGAGGCCCTCCGCAACTTCGTGAGACCCAGTTTCAAAATAAAGTATAAAAAAATAGGGCCGGGGGTGTAGCGCGGAGGTAGAACGCCCTCCCCTGGGTTCAATCCCCGGTACCGCAAAAAAAAAAAGAATACTTACATGGGGGGGGTGGGGTTGAAACTGCACAGCCCCATTCGTCTGGCCCTCTGAAGGACCTTCAGGAATGAAACGCCTTCAAGCACTCTCCTGTAAGAGAGAGAATGGGCTGCTGTCAATGCCAGATTGTCTGAACGCAGGCACAGCTCCTTCTAGAATAAATCAAAGCTGTGGGGACGTGGCCAGTGCAGTGATTCTTGGGAAGGAATCAGTAGCGAGTGCTAGCGCTCTGAAGCGTGAGTAAACATCCCGCATCTGGATCGTGGTGAAAGCCAGAGAGGGACGACTTCTCCCAGTGAAAGCCATGAAGACTTGCTCTGCGATGGCCGTGTCCTGTGAAGGCTGCGGCAGTGTTGCGGCTCCTGCACAGTGGGGGCCGGCCGGCTCAGGGATTTGGAAGCTGCTCCTTTCTGCTCGGCCTGCTCGAGCTTCCATTGAAACCTCAGCTGAAACTCCATGTCCTCACAGTCACCTGCTAATTTCTGAGCGTGCAGCATTCCCAAAGGGATATGAATCAGGAATAATGTCTGGCTTTCTTGCATCTTACTGTGTGTCAGGTATTGTTCTAAGGGTTTTGCGTGTGTTGACCCATTTAATCCCTGGCATTTATAAACTAGCTCCTATTACAGCTGCCCTTTCACATTGGAGGATAGAAGCCCAGAGAAGTCACATAGTTTGCTCTGGGTGTCACATAGTGTGTAAGTGCCAAGCTGAGATTTGAACTCAGAATGTCTGATCCTGAAACCCTTGCTCTTAACCCTTCACTGTTCTGTGCAGGGTCTGTGGTGGTGGGTGTCATTCCTGGTTCATCCCTGGGACACTTTCCCCCCAAGACCCATCGGCTTGCCCCCAGTCCCCACAGGTCTCACTCCTGGCTTATCTTTGAGTGCTTCCCCGATCACTCAAAGATAAGCCACTGCCACCCATTATTCCATTATCTCTCCCGGCTTTCATTTTCTCCAAAGTATTTTCCATTGTCTAGAACACTATATATTTTACTTATTTGTTAATTTGTCTTTGGTCTTTGTTCCACCACTATGATGTGGAGGAAGGGAATTTTTGTCTTGTTTGTTTTATTGGAGGGGGCTTGCATCTGAGATTGAACCGAGGGCCTTGCACATACTAAGCATGAGCTATACCACTGAGCTGCACCTCCAACTAATTTTTTGTTTTGTTTTGCTTACTCTACTCCCCTGCTTACAATTTTGTGTGTGTGTGTGTGTGCGGTACTGGAGGATTGAACCCAGGGGCATTCTACCTCCGAGCTACACCCCCAGTCCTATTTTTTATTCTTTTTTTTTGTGTGTGGTACCAGGGATTGAAACCAGGGGCATTCTACCTCCGAGCTACACCCCCAGCCCTATTTTTTATCCTTTATTTTGAAACCGGGTCTCACGAAGTTGCGGAGAGCCTCACTAAGTAGCTGAGGCTGGCCGTGAACCCGGATCCTCCGGTCTCCGCCTCCCAAGTACTGGGATTACAAGCTTGCACCACCACGCCTGGCTCTATTTTTTATTCTTTATTTTGAAACAGAGTCTCACTAAGTTGTGGAGGGCCTCACTAAGTAGCTGAGGCTAGCCGCAAACAGGGATCCTCTGGTTTCAGCCTCCCAAGTACTGAGATT
Organism: Glis glis; assembly: GCA_004027185.1. NCBI lineage: Eukaryota > Metazoa > Chordata > Mammalia > Rodentia > Gliridae > Glis > Glis glis. The sequence continues at coordinate 11,097 of PVJS01018049.1, read as the reverse complement.
ACAAAGCATGCACCACCACACCCGGCTGTTCCCTGCTTATGGTTTGTGTCAGGCATATGTATGAGGTGCTCACTAAATATTTGCTGAATGAGTGAATAGTTGTTATATTGGTTCCTTCCTGAACCAGTACAGTGAACCTGATTTTTCCTTATCCTTCCCTGTGTCCATCTACTTTATATGACTCTGAAATGTAAAAAAAAAAAAAAAAAGAAAAGAAAAATTGGTTTAAATTTATATTACCAAGTACCTCAGCACACCAGGCATGATGGCACACACCTGTAAACCCAGCGGCTTGGGAGGCTAAAGCAAGATGATCACAGGTTTGAGGCCAGCCTGGGAAACTTAGTGAGACCCTGTCTCAAAATAAAAACTACAGCCAGGTGTGGTGGTACATACTTGTAATTCCAGTACTTGGGAGGTTGAGGCAGCAGGATTGCAGGTTCAAGACCAGCCTCAGCAATTTAGCGGGACCCTGTTTCAAAATAAAAAATAAAATAGGGCTGGGGTGTATCTCTGAGACAGAATGCCTTTGGGTTCAATCCCCAGAACCACAAAAAATAAAAACTACAAAAGGGGTGTAGCTCGGTGGTAGAGCATCCCTGGGTTCAATCCCAAGTACCATGCACACAAAAAGTGCCTCAGCAGTTTATGCTCTGTGTGTGTGTGTGTGTGTGTGTGTGTGTGGTATATAAAAGAGAGAGAGAGAGAGACTGGAGACTGAATTCAGGGCATTCTACCTCTGAGCTACATCCCCAGCCCTATTTTATTTTATATTTTGAAACAGAGTTTGCTAAATTACCATGCATGCACTGGCTGGGAATCTGCGATCCTCCTGTCTCATCCTCCCAAGTATTGGGATTACAGGTGTTGCCACTGAACCCAGCCTCAGCAGTTTTATTATTTCATCCTCTTCCACATGAGTTAGTGCACACAAGTTAGTGCAGTTATAATGTTTCTTCTGCAGCAATGGAGATATTTTTGAGAATGTCTTTTTTCTTCTTCTTTGGTACTGGGAATTAAATGTAGGGGCATTCTACCTTTGAGCTATATATACCCCCAGCCTTACTTATTTATTTTTATATTTATTTATTTTTTTATTTTGTGGTACTGGGGTTTGAACCCAGGGGCATTCTACCTCCAAGCTACACCCCCAGGCCTATTTTTTATTCTTTATTTTGAAACAGGGTCTCACTAAGTTGGTGCCTCACTAAGTAGCTGAGGCTGTCCACGAATCTGGGATCCTCTGGTCTCAGCCTCCCAAGTACTGGGATTACAAGCGTACACCATCACGCCCAGCTTATTTTTTATTTTGAAACAGGTTCAGCCAGGTGTGATACATAGTACATAGGAGGCTGAGACAGGAGGATCCCAGGTTTGAGGCCAGACTCAGCAATTTAGAGAGGCTTTTAGCAACTTAGTGAGACTATGTTTCAAAATAAATAAAGTAGGGCTGGGGTTGTAGCTCAGAGGTAGAATGTCCCTGGGTTCAATCTCCAGTAACACACACACACACAAACACAAACACACACAAAGTCTTAGAATTACAATAGAAACAACCCAAATTAAAAATAGGGCACAGGATTTGAATAGACATTTCTTCAAAAAACATATGCAGGTGGTCAGTAAGCACATGGGAAGATGCTCAACATCATTTGTATTAGAGAAATGCCACACAGAGACCACTTCACAACCAGTAAGTTGGCTGTAATAAGAAAGGCAGATGAGAACACCATCTTTAGATGGTGTGAAGAAATCGGGATGTAAATGTAAATTGGGAATGTAAAATGGTATAGCTGTTTTGGAAAAATTTTTGTAGTTCCTCAAAATATTAAACATAGAGTTATATGACTCAGTCCTTCTACTCCTAGCTATATACCCAAGAGAAATGGCAGCATATGTCCTCATGAAAAATCATACAAGTTGGGCATAGTAGCACACACCTATAATCCCCGTACTTGGGAGGCTGAGACAGGAGGATCACAGATTCAAAGCCAGACTCAGCAACTTAGTGAGGCTGTCAGCAACTTAGCAAGACCCTGTTTCCAAATTTAAAAAAAAAGTAGGGCTGGAGGTGTAGCCCAGAGGTAGAAGGCCCCTGGATTCCATCCCCAGTACCACCAAAACAAAAACTAAACTCATGCATGAATGTTCATAGCAGCATTATTTATAATGAAAAACTCATACATAAATATTCATAGCAGCACTATTTATAATGAATAGCCAGAAGTGGAAATAATCTAAATCTCCATCAACTAAGGAATGGATAAATAAAATTGACATATTTGTACAGTGGAATATTATTTAGCCATAAACAGGAAGGAAGTACTGATACATGCTATAAAATGAACCTCGCCAGGCTTGGTGGCATACACTTGTAACACTTGTAATCCCAGTACTTGGGAGGCTGAGACCGGAGGATCCGGGTTCGTGGCCAGCCTCAGCTACTTAGTGAGGCCCTCCGCAACTTAGTGAAACCCTGTTTCAAAATAAAGAACAAAAAAATAGTGCTGGGAGTGTAGCTTAGAAGTAGAATGTCTCTGGGTTCAATCCCCAGTACCGCAAAAAAAAAAAAAAATGAACCTCAAAACCATTTTGCCAAGGTCATAAAAGATCACATGATATGTATGATCCCACACATATAAACTGTACAGAGTAGACAAATCTATAGAGACAGAAAGTAAATTAAAGCCTTTGCCCTCGGCTGGGAGTAGAGATGTGAGGGAAATGGTGAATGACTACTAATGGGTGCCAGGTTTCTTGTGGGGAGGTCAAGATGTTCTTAGATTGGAGTGGTAGTTATACTATTCTGTAAATATACTAAAAACCATTGAATTGTGTATGTATGTATGTATGTATTTTTGGTACTGAGGATTGAACTTAGAGGCATTTTGCCTCTGATCTATACCCTCAACCCTATTTTATTTTAATTATTTTTTTGCGGTATTGGGGATTGATTCCAGGGGCATTCTACCTCTGAGCTACACCCCCAGCCCTATTTTTTGTTCTTTATTTTGAAACAGGGTCTCACTAAGTTGTGGAGGGCCTCACTAAGTAGCTAAAGCTGGCTGCAAACCCGATCCTCTGGTCTCAGCCTCCCAAGTACTGGGATTACAAGCGTGCGCCACCACTCCCGGCTTATTTTTTATCTTTGAAACAGGGTCTCACTAAGTTGTGGAGGGTCTTGCTGAGTTGCCAAGGTGGACTGCAAACCTACGATCCTCCTGTCTCAGCTTCCTGAGTACTAGGATTATAGGTGTGCGCCACCACACCCAGCTAAATTGTGCACTTTAAATGAGAGAATTGTATGCATATGAATTCAGTCTCAAAAAAAGTTGTTATAAATGTAAATGTTATTTCTACTATATCAGTATCCAGTTTGAAAGCTGAGTGCAGTGGCCTGTGCCTATAATCCCAGCTGCTTGAGGGGCTGAGGCAAGAGGATGGCAGGTTTGAGTCCAGTGTGGGCAACTTAGTGAGAACCTGTCTCAAAAATAAAAAATATACTTGGGAAGCTGAGACTGGAGGATTCAGGTTCACAGCCAGCCTCAGCTACTTAGGGAGGCCCTCCTCAACTTAGTGAGATACTGTTTCAAAATAAAGAATAAAACGTAGGGCTGGGGGTGTAGCTTGGAGGTAGAATGCCCCTGGGTTCAGCTGGGCGTGGTGGCGCACGCTTGTAATCCCAGTACTTGGGAGGTTGAGACGAGGATCTGGATTTTCGGCTAGCCTCAGCTACTTAGTGAGGTCCTCTGCGACTTAGTGAGACCCTGTTTCAAAATAAAGAATAAAAAATAGGGCTGGGGGGTGTAGCTAGGAGGTAGAATGCCCCTGGGTTCAGTCCCCAGTACTGCAAAAAAAAAAAAAAAAGAAAGAATGCCCTTGGGTTTAATCCCCAGTACCGCAAAAATAAATAAATAAATAAATAAATAAATAAATAAATAAATGGTGCTTGTCTAGTATGTGTGGTGGGCGGGGTCCAATCCCTAGAACCGCGAAAACAAAAGCATCCAGTGTGGGTTGCAGTCCTCAAACGCCACCACGCAAGAGCCACCTGGAGCGACCCTGTCAGGTGCTGTCTGAGGTCATACCTAGGCCTTTGCCTGCAGTGTCTAGCACAGCTCCTGGTGCTCAGTAGCCACCCAGATGTTCACTGAGCCAGAATGACAGCAATATCGTGATAATTTAAAAAGAAAAAAGTTAACCCACACTTGTATCTTAGACTCAGGGCTCTGTCTACCCTCTGTACTTGGCCTATCCTCTGTATATACCATAAGATCAGTAGTAGCTGCTCTATTAGTAAATGAAACATTCTCTAAGACTTTAACTCATTTAAGCCTGAAAGCAACCGTGAGGTTGTGAGGTTAGTAGGATTGTGAAGCCATTTTACAGAGAAGGAAGCTGACTCAGTCACCCTGGGCCATCGGCAGACCTGAAAACTGGGCCTTTCCTCTGCACTGTGCTCCCCCCGGCCGCTATGTCCACAGTGGGTCCCTGGCTGCTGGCTGCAGGCCTGAATCACAGACCAGGCCAGCTGTAGATGGTTACGAGCCTCTGAGCTCGTCTCCTGTCAGATTCAAAGAGAAATAAATCATCCTTTTCCTTGCCCATTGTGTTATTCTGGCAGTTCTCTGGGTAGAACAGTTGCGAGTTAAAACCAGCAGGAGAGGCACAAAATAAAAGTCAGCAGTCCCCGGGCTTTGTCGCAAACAGATCACTGGAAGTAGGAAAAATTGATTCTTATGATCAGATGCTGGCTCATGCTGTGCCCACGATTTCATTCATTTTGTTCTGAAGAAATGAGTAATCAGCCCATTTTCTTGCCATCTGCTGTGGCTGAGCGCATTCTGCTGTGCAGCAATTGGAGAGATTCAATTCAGCAGACGTTTATCAATGCACCTTCTCCTGCCAGGCAGTGCATGAGGGACAGGGATCCAGAGCCGAACAGCCCAGCCCCTGTTCTCAGTCCAGCCTGTTTTCTAGGTCCTGTAATCCCAGCATGCGTTGTTCTTCAGGGGAAGGATTGGGATTCATTTGCTTTTACATTTTGGTCAAATACAGTCCTTCTCTCGGAAAGTCACTGTCTAAAATATAAGAACTTTTTATTTGCAGAATGTACAGAGAGGGAGGTGATGACACAAATACTTAGAACTCAACAGTGATACAAACTGATCTTTCACTTCAGTGCCAGTCCTGTTAAACCGAGTTTGATGATCATCATTTTTTTTTTCAGATCTGGGGATTGAACCCAGAGGCATTCTACCTCTGAGCTACACCCCCAGCCCTATTTTTTGTTCTTTATTTTGAAACAGGGTCACAATAAGTTGTGGAGGGCCTCACTAAGTTGCTGAGGCTGGCTGCGAACCTGGATTCTCTAGTCTCAGCCTCCCAAGTACTGGGATTACAAGCGTGCACCACCACGCCCGGCTTGATGATCATCATTTTATCCCTTCCAAGGTTAACAGAATCCACTTAGGAGCTTTCAATAAAAGTATAAGGATAGTTGGGCATGGTGGCACACACTTTGAAATCCCAGTACTTGGGAGGCTGAGATAGGAGGATCACAGGTTCATGGTCAGCCTCAGCTACTTGGTGAGGCCCTCTGCAACTTAGTGAGACCCTGTTTCAAAATAAAGATTAAAGCCGGGCGTGGTGGCGCACGCTTATAATCCCAGTACTTGGGAGGCTGAGACCGGAGGATCCGGGTTCGCGGCTAGCCTTAGCTACTTAGTATGGCCCTCTGCAACCTAGTAAGACCCTGTTTCAAAATAAAGAATAAAAAATGGGACTGGGGGTATAGCTCAGAGGTAGAATGCCCCTGAGTTCAATCCTCAGTTCTGCAAAAAATAAAATAAATAAATAAAGAATAAAATATAGGGCTGGAGGTGTAGCTCAGAGGCAGAATGCCCCTGGGTTCAACCCCCAGTACCAAAAAAAAAAAGAAGAAGAGAGGTATAAGGATTTACCTAATTGGAAGTTAACCCAGCTGCCCCTCTGTTCACATTTCTCGTCACTTCTGTGTCCCGTGAGTTTATTTTAAAGGGCTAGCAGTAATGTGCCAACATTACAGAAGTGAGGGAAATGGAGGAAAGTTACAAAGTAGAGTAAAATGGTTGCCGAACGTGTCATTACCCTGATACTGAGAAGCAGTTGGACCTTGGGCAATTTATCTTCGCACTTTAATATCCTCATCTGTAAAACCAGAATAGTACCTACTTTGTGGGGCTTTGCTAAGATGAAAAGAAACAGGAAATGCAAAGCACACACACACAAAACCCACAATAAATGTGCATTTTAGCCAGGCGTGGTGGCTCATGCTAGTAATCCCAGTACTTGAGAGTCTGAGACAGGAGGATCACAGGTTCGTGGTCAACCTCAGCTACTTAGTGAGGCCCTCTTTCAAAATAAAGAATAAAATATAGGGCTGGAGGTGTAGCTCAGAGGTAGAATACCCCCGGGTTCAATCCCCAGTACTGCAAAAAAAAAATGTGCATTTTATTAGAGTAAAAATAATGTGTGTGTGTGTGTGTGTGTGTGTGTGTGTGTGTGTATTGCTGAGAATGAAGCCCAGGGCCTGGTGCATGCTAGGCAAGCAATCTTCCACTGAGGTACAACCCTCACTTTTATATAATCCTTTGTCCTTGTCCCATTTTTCATGGTTATTTATTTGTTTATTTATTTATTTATTTATTGTGGCACTAGGGATTGAACCCAGGGGCATTCTACCTCCGAGCTACACCCCCATCCCTATTTTTATTTTTATTTTGAAATGGGGTCTCACTAGGTTGATGAGAGTCTCACTACTTGCTGAGACTGTCCTTGAACCTGCGATCCTCCTGTCTCAGCCTCCCAAGTACTAGGATTACAGACGTGCACCACAACGCCCAGCTCTTTCATAGGTTTTTTACAAAGTGTTTTGTTGTACTTTTGTACCCTGTTTCTTACTACCCATTATTATATGATCTTTTTCCATGTTGCTGTGTGTGATGACTGTAATTTTTAATGGTGGCACACTATTCCGTCATGGGGTATGGATATACTATCATAGCTTATCTCTTCCCCTGTTGGACATTTGGATTGCTTCCAGTATAAATAATACTTCAAGGAACAGGTTATTTTTGGTTTTTTGTTTTTTCACCTTTTTTGGCGGTACTAGGGATTGAACCCAGGGGTATTTTACCTCCGAGCTACACTCCCAGCCCTATTTTTATTCTTTTTTTTTTTTTTTTTTTGCGGTACTGGGGATTGAACCCAGGGGCGTTCTATCTCTGCTACACCCCTGGCCCTATTTTTTATACTTTATTTTGAAACCGGGTCTCACTAACTTGCGGAGGGCCTCACTAAGTAGCTGAGGCTGGCCGCGAACCTGGATCCTCCGGTGTCCGCCTCTCAAGTACTGGGATTACAAGCATGCGCCACCACACCCAGTTCACTTTGTATTTTTTGTGCTGAGGATCCAACCCAGGGACTTAGACATGCTAGGCAAGCTCTCTACTACTGAGCTATATCCTCAGCCCAACTAACAGTTTTTTAGACATAGTATATTAACTTGCTTCTTGGTGAGTTACTTAACTTCTCTGTGTTTGTTGCCTTGTATGCTACATGGAGATAGAAGAGTATCTCCCTGACAGTGTAGCTCTGTGGCTAGATGAGGCAGTACAGCCCAGCACTGGAACAGAGCCTGGTGTGTACCACATGCTCAGTAAGCACTGCCCTTTTTTTTTTTTTTGTACCAGGATTGAACCCAGGGACATTCTACCTCCGAGCTACACCCCCAGCCCTATTTTTATTTATTTATTTATTTATTTATTTATTTATTGCGGTACTGGGGATTGAACTCAGGGGCATTCTACCTCTGAGCTACACTCCCAGCCCTATTTTTTGTTCTTTATTTTGAAATAGGGTCTAAGTTGCGGAGGGCTTCACTAAGTAGCTGAGGCTGGCCGCAAACCCAGATCCTCCAGTCTCAGCCTCCCAAGTACTAGGATTACAACCGTGCGCCACCATGTCCAGCCTATTTTTATTTTTTATTTAGAAACAAGGTCTCGCTGAGTTGCTGAGGTTGACTATATTTAATTTAATTTATTTATTTATTTATTTTTGCGGTACCGGGGATTGAACCCAGAGGCGTTCTACTTCCGCGCTACACCCCCGGCCCTATTTTTTATACTTTATTTTGAACCGGGTCTCACAAAGTTGCAGAGGGCCTCACTAAGGAGAGAGGGAGAGGGAAAGAGAGAGAGAGAGAGGGAGAGAGAGCAAGAGAGGCTGGCCGCGAACCCGGATCCTCCGGTCTCCGCCTCCCAAAGTACTGGGATTACAAGCGTGCGCCACCACGCCCGGCTTGAGGTTGACTTTAAAATTGCGATCCTCCTATCTCAGCCTCCCAAGTACTGCGATTATAGGTGTGCACCACCACACCTGAGAATGGACTTCTCGATTCTCTGCTTTCCAAGGATTTGGATAGATCATGATGTTAACAGCAGGATGTGAAAGGACCAGTTTCTCAACCTCCTAAGCAGTGACCTTTGGTTTTAACCATGTAACTGTCTTTCCCTTTAAAATAGTAGTGAGGGCTGGGGGTGTAGTGCACTTGCCTAGCATGCCTGAGGCCCTGGGTCTGACCCCCCAGCACTGCAGGAAATAAATAAATAGGAGTGAAAAGACAGACTCATCCAAATTTGGGCCACTTGATATGACTGGATCTCGCTTCTGCTCATTCCTGGAACAGTCAAACCTAATCTATCCCAAGGGCAGGTTCCACACAGTTTGTTTTTCTGAAACTGGCAGTCACCAGCTGCATTCCTCCAAACTATAGTGTGATTTGGTCCTTTGAAGCTTTTTATTTCCTACTGAAGTGCATACTATTGGGCATTGTCTTAGTCCATTTTCTGTTGCTAATATGACCACAGACTGGGTAAGTTATAAAGAAAAGAGGTTTATTTGGGGTCACAGTTCTGGTCCAAGGTCGAGGGGCCACATCTGGTGATGGCGCTCTTGCTGGCAGAGTTCCACAGCAATGCAGGGAGAGCATCGTGTGGTGATAAGGAGCATGTCTGTATCTGTCGTCTGTGCTTTCTTCTTCTTTTTTTTTTTTTTTTTTTTTTTTTTTTGTGGTTCCGGGGATTGAACCTGGGGCATTCTACCTCTGAGCTACACTCCAATTCCTATTTTTTATACTTTTATTTTTGAAACCGGGTCTCACGAAGTTGCGGAGGGCCTCTCTAACTAGCTGAGGTTGGCTGTGAACCTGGAACCTCTGGTCTCGCCTCCCAAGTACTGGGATTACAAGCGTGCCCCACCATATCCAGCTATCTGCGCTTTCTTCTTATGAAGCCATCAGGATTTAGTTATGGGGCTCCACCCCAATGACCTTATCTCATCCTAATTAATCTCCTGAAAGCTCCACCTCTAAGTACCTTCGATGGATTAATACCTCACAACAGAGATTAAACCCCAACATGAGCTTCAGAGGGTACATATCGTATTCAAACCGTTGGCAGACATCTTTGTCTTTTACTTTTTCCAAAACAGGCCAGCAATTTGCTCTGGGAAAATCCACTATGGCAGACAGTGACCCCTTTGGTCCCTCCCCGCCTCCAGAGAAAAGAAATTGGCAAGAGTAACCGTGTGCGCTGGTTTGCCCAGTTAATATTTCTCCTGGAGTGATTATCCATAGCTCTCTCTTCACACTCAAAAATGACCTAGTTTGAATGATAAATTATATCACCATCCTAGTCCGGAAGTTTCCTCAGCAGATAGGGCATCGGCCTAGAGGTGTCACCTCCCAGCTCCCCTGGCGATATGCTGTCTGTCCAACAGGTTTCAGCGATATTGCTCTCAAAGTGCTTAACCCAGAAGTTCTCCTGCACAAGTTTGGACTGTGTTGTTTTTGTTGTTGTTTTGTTTTCTGGTGCTGGGATGGAACCCAGGGCCTCAAACATACTAAGCATGCTCTACCACTGAGCCACGCCCTAGCCCACATGGCCACCATTTTGAGGAGGGAAAGCAGGTTTCAATGAGGAATTCTGCCAGGTTGAAGCAATGCAGGATCAGTGTGGGAGCTACTGTTCATAGATCAGAGTGTGGATTCTTAACAGGAGATTAATTTTTCTGTTGGTTTTAACTAGGTGACTTTCGGATGGTGGTTGGAGAGGAAAAGGCAAAAGTGTTGAATATTGTGAAGCCCAACGTTGCCCACTTCCGTGAGCTGTATGGCAGTATACTTCAGGAGAATCCCCAAGTGGTATATAAAACCCAGCAAGGCAGACTGGAGGTAAAGTAAGTGCACGTGGAAAATAGCTTCCACCATTCCTAACGTGAGACTATTGGGAGGAAAAAAAATTAGGGGCAGAGCAATGTGACCAGTGTGATAACATTTCTATTTCTTGAAAAGGTAAGAATCATATGCAAAGCCAGGCATGGTGGCGCATGCTTGTAATTCCAGTACTTGGGAGGCTGAGACTGTAGGATCTGGGTTCACGGCCAGCCTCAGCTACTTAGTGAGGCCCTCCGCAACTTAGTGAGACCCTGTTTCAAAATAAAGAATAAAAAATAGGGCTAGGGGTGTAGCTCAGAGGTAGAATGCCCCTGGGTTCAATCCCTGGTACCACAAAAAAAAAAAAGAATCATATGTAAACATATACTTTTGTGAGCTAGGCGTGGTGGCGCACGCTTGTAATCACAGTACTTGGGAGGCTGAGACAGGACGATCTCAGGTTCGTGGCTAGCCTCAGCTACTTAGTGAGGCCCTCCACAACTTAGTGAGACCCTGTTTCAAAATAAAGAATAAAAAATAGGGCTGGGGGTGTAGCTTGGAAGTAGAATGCCCCTGGGTTCAATCCCCAGTACTGCAAAAGAAAAAATAAAAATAAAATAAAGAAGGGCATTCTTGCCGGGCATGGTGGCCCGTGCCTGTAATCCCAGTACTTGGGAGGCTGAGACCAGAGGATCTGGGTTCACGGCCAGCCTCAGCTACTTAGTGAGGCCCTTCGCAACTCAGTGAGACCCTGTTTCAAAATAAAGAATAAAAAATAGGGCTGGGGGTAGAGCTTGGAGGTAGAAAGCCCCTGGGTTCAATCCCTAGTACCGCAAAAAAAA
>PVJS01018048.1:0-35400 GCA_004027185.1 Glis glis | reverse complement strand
CGCAGGGGCATTCTACCTCCGCGCTACGCCCCCGGCCCTATTTTTTTATGCTTTATTTTTGAAACCGGGTCTCACAAAGTTGCGGATGGCCTCACTAGGTAGAGAGAGAGAGAGAGAGAGAGAGAGAGAGAGGAGAGAGGACAGAGAGAGAGATATATCGTGCGCACATGCTCATGCGCGCTGAGTTTGGCCACGAACCCGGATCCTCCGGTCTCCGCCTCCCAAAGTACTGGGATTACAAGCGTGCGCCACCACGCCCGGCCCTAATTTTAATTTTTTATCCTGTAACCAACATCTCCCCAGCCCTTGACTCTCCAGCCTCGAGTAATTACCATTTTACTCTGTTTCTATGAGGTTGACTTTTTTTACTTTCCACAAATAAGTGAGTCCTGTAGTATCTTTCAGAGCTTCATATATCTCCATTAACCTAATACCCTACAGGTTGATCTGTGTTGTTGCAAATTCCAGCACTTTCTTCTTTTTTTAATGTTGAATAATATTTAATTATAGATGTTTACCATATTCTTTTATCCATTCATATCTGTTGATGGGCACTTAGGTTTATCCTGCATCTTGGTTATTGAGAATAGTGCTCCCATAAACATGGGAGTGCAAACAATCCCTTCAATACACGGATTTCATTTCCTTTAGAGGTATGCTCAGAAGTGCAATTGCTGGATCATATTTTTTGGTAGTTCATGTATTCTGGTAGTTCAGTTTAAAATTTTCGAGGAACTTCCATATTATTATTATTTTTTTTTTTTGCGGTACCGGGGATTGAACTCAGGGGCGTTCTACCTCCGCGCTACACCCCCAGCCCTATTTTTTATACTTTATTTTGAAACCAGGTCTCACGAGGTTGCGGAGGGCCTCACTAAGTAGAGAGAGAGAGAGGGAGAGAGAGAGAGAGCGAGCTGAATCTGGCCGCGAACCTGGATCCTCCGGTCTCTGCCTCCCAAAGTACTGGGATTACAAGCGTGCGCCACCACGCCCGGCCCATATTATTTTTTACAACGGCTGTATTAATTTACATTCCAACTAACTGTGTACAAGAGTTCTCTTTTGTCCGCTTTTGTGTCAACATTTGTTATCTAGTCTTTCTGAGAAGAGCCATTTGAACAGATGTGAAGTCACATCTCATTGTGGTTTTAGTTTGTATTTCCCTAATGATTAGCAATGTGGAAAAACTTAAAATACACTTTTGTTGGTGCATTGTAGTCTCACATCATCATGAGGTTCGGAGTGACAGGGACATACATGCACACAGCACTTGGTGAGCCTCCCCCCTGGCTCCCTCCCTACTCCCTCCCCTTCACCATATTGAAATTGGCATTGGTAATTTCACATATGTACATAACATCAATGGGAGTGTTTTCTTCATTAATTCAGCATTTTTCATACAAAAATATTGGGCAAATGGGTACTCTTTTGAGAAATATCAAGTCAGGTCCTTTGTCCATTTTTATTGAATTGTTTGAGTTTCTTAAATATCTTAGATTTTAACCCCTTTTCAGATGTATAATTTAAAATATTTCTTTCAATTTGGCAAGTTGTCCCTTCAGTCAGTTGACTGTTTGCTTTGCTATGCAAAATTGTTTCATGCAATCCCATTGATCTATTTTCACCTTGGGTACCTATGCTTTTGGGGCCATATCCAAAAAAGAAAAGAAATCATTGCTCAAATGTCTTGAAGCTTTCCCCCTGTATTTTCTTCTAGTAATTTTACAGTTTTACATTGATAAATCTTTAATACATGTGTGTGGGGTGCTAGGGATTGAATCCAGTGGCATTTGCCTCTGAGCTACACCCCCAGCCTTTTTTATTTTTTGTTTTGAAACAGTGTCTTACTAGGTTTCTGAGAGTCTCTTTAAGTTGCTGAGGCTGATCTTGAACCTATGATCCTCCTGTTTCAGCCTCCCAAGTACTAGGATTACAGGTGTGCATCACCATGTCCAGCTTCTTTAATACATTATGAGTTGATTTTTTTTATATGATGTGAAATAAGGATCTAATTTTTTTCTTCTTTGTATGGATATCCAGTTTTCCCAACATCATTTATTGAAGAGGCTATCCTTTCTTCATTGTGTGTTCTTGACATCTTTACCAAAAATCAATTGACTGCAACTGTGTGGATTTATTTGGGGGTTGTCTATTCAGTTCCTTTTCTCTTTGTTTATATGCCGGTACCATGTTGTTTTGATTACTACAGCTTTGCAGTATATGTTGACGTTGGGGAATGTGATGTCTCAGCTTTGTGTTTTTTGTTTGTTTGTTTTTTGCTCAAGATTACTTTAGCTATTCAGGGATTCTGCTGGGGCTAGTAGGTATTATCTGCAGCTAAGTAGACATTGCTATCAGGTTCTCTAGTTGGGCAAGACTTCTGCCTGTGCTCTAAAGTCAAAGGGAGCTGTTAGATGGATTTCACAGTTAGGCAGGGTCATTGGATAGGTTCTGTGGTCTACCAGGATTTCTGGATGGGCCCCTCTATCACCTCTGGCTGGGCTGGGTCTCAGGCTATATTCCCTGGCTGGGTAGTGCTGCTAATTGCACTGGACAGTTGGGTACAACTACATATTGGGCTCTGCCATCATCCTTGGTCTGTTGGGTGCCCAGCTGTACTCCCTGTTCAAATAGTGCTTGTGGCAGGACTCTGTTTTAGCTATACTGCAAAATGGGCTATGCAATTAGGCAGTACCTCAGGTTGTCAGGGAAGGCCACAGACTAGCATCTGTGATTGGGAAGGGCTGTGGGCTGTGTCCTGCAATTGGGCAGGATCAGTTACTGGCTTCCCTACTCAGGTGGGGCTACCGTCTTCACTCCATGATTGGTCAGGGCAAGAGGCAATTGCCTGCTGAAATGCAGGACCGGAGGCTTGCCTCTTTGCCCAGGTGGGGCTTTAAGCTGGGCTCCAAAGCTGGGAGAAGATATTATCTGGGCTCCTGGATCAGGTAGGAATAAAATCTATGACCTGCAGAAATGCAATGTCACAGGCTCACCTCCCTGCCTAGATGGAGCCTTAGGCTGGGATTTATGGCTGAGTGGGGCCAGAGGCAATACTCCACCAAAATGCAAGGTCACAGCTTGCCTCTCTACTTGGACTGAGTCTTAAGCCTGGCTCCAAGCCTGGCTAGTCATGGAGCTAAGCCAAGTAAAACTGCCAGCCATGCTTCTGGGAGCAGCTGGCTTGGCCCTGTGGCCAGGCTGTGTGTTGGCTGGTCTCTCTGCTTGGGTGCCATTGCTGGTGGGAGTGGGGTGCAACTGCCAAGATCTGACCTCCGCGCTGGTCTCTGCGATCCCCACCCACTTCTATCCCAGGTAGTCTAGCCCTGGGATTTCTCTAGGGTTCTCCAAGAATCAACACAGTCATGGGCCTCCTGGGAAGCACCCCCTGATTGCTAGGGAAGTTGGATCGCTTTTTCCCACCAGTGGCATCATAGGCCCAGGGGAATCCTCTCAGTGTGGCACTGTACCAGTTTTGGGAGGGGGAACCCCAAAACTCTCTGAGTAAACCATTCCTCTTTGCCTGTCTAAGGCAGTTTTTTTGTACTTTTTGCGACGCAAAAGGTATTTAAAACTTACCCCGAGTTCTGGGACTTTCACAAGGCCTTCTTATCTATAGACATTTAGTAGTTTTACTTTCTGCAGGGGGAACTAATGTCAGAGTCCCCTCATTCTGTCCTCTTGCAACTGTCCATATAGGTACTTTAAAAGCAGGACCAGAGTATCATCTAGACTACAAGGATCCCAGATCTTTTTTATTAAGAAATAAATACAATTTTGAAATTCAATAGCTTTCAGAGCCGGCAGCCAAATTGTTTTGGTTGAACCGAAGGCTGGGGACACTGAATTCAGCCCCAGCAGCCCCAAAGCTGCACCTTCAAAGAATCTTAGAGCATCACACAAGGTAATATTGAAAACTTCCATTGACATAGATAGATAGATAGATAGATAGATAGATAGATAGATAGATGATAGATAGATAGATAGATTCGGTCATCTATTACTTCATTGGTTCAAATGGATTGCTTTATAGTGTCTTCTATTTCCCAATTCCTAAGATAAATAATCTAATTATGGATTCATTAAATGCTGACATTTTTATTATTGGACAGTTATTGCCAATCCATTTTTTTAAACTCATCCTAACCTGGCTATTTAGAAATGCTGGGTATTGACCATCCATGCCTTAGGATGAATTAATTGAACTCAATACCTTTTCTGTCCGGTGGAAGTTGCGTGCTAACCATTTTTCTCTCTTAGGAGTAATTTTAGAGGATCAGTTCTCTTTTAGTAATTGGAAACTAAAGTATTAACTAATGGGATGGATGGTGAAGTGGGGGATGGAAGCAAAGTTGGATGTTTCTGCAATTACCCACACTAATCTATCTACATGTAGGCCTAATCAATGCAACAAAAATAATTTGTTGGTCCCATCATTTGGAGAAAGCAGCAAATACATTTTGGAATAATGTAGAACTACAGCTAGGCTCTATTTTGGTGGTTGTTTCCCTGGTATCCCTATAGTTCTACTACCATGTTTCAGGAGTTTCTTGAACTTTGGGTACAGATTTCATTTGACTAGTATGCCTTCAATATTTTATCTGCTGTAATTAACTACTATAGTAAAAATTAGCATGTATACTTACGTGGCTCAGAGTTTTTAACACTTAAGAGAATAACAAAATATTAGCCATGATACTGAGACACTTTAGAATAGAGTTTGAATAAAAATTCTTCAATTATCTCTGTTTATTTTATAATTACTTTTACATGAAACACCGAAAATGATTGCCGTGAGCCTGCATTTTATTAAGTTTAAGGCTCTAAATTCAGAAGAAAAAAGAAAAAAAAGATTTGCTACTCATTTTTTTCATTTTTGTTTTTGTTTTAAATTATCTGTCATCTTATATTTATTCATCCAATTTGGAAGACAAAAAAGTTATTTCTTTTTTTATGATTTTATTGGTGCATTGTAAGTATACATCACAGTAAGATTCAAAGTGATAATAAATACAGGCACACATCACTTGGTGTAAAAAGTTATTTCTTAAAGAATTCTGAAATTCTTGCCTTCTGGCACACCCATTCTCTAATTTAAGACAGGCTATTGTACCCAAAGATTCTCAATAATCCATTTAATCCTTTCTTGTGCTATAAAGGAAAATGATGTCTATCTCAATAAAATGAAGGAAAATACAGTATACATAGAGGTTTTTATCTTTTGATTTCATTCTAAAAATCCACTTAAGGAGTCAGTCATTAGAGAGATGAGTGCCATAAATTTGTTTCAAAGGAAAAGTGGTATATCTCACAAACCTTTCTTTTGGCTCTCATACTTTCTGATAATAAAGACAAAGATAGGCCTGGCGTGGTGGCGCACGCTTGTAATCCCAGTACTTTGGGAGGCAGAGACCGGAGGATCCGGGTTCGCGGCCAGCCTCAGCTCTCTCTCTCTCTCTCTCTCTCTCTCTCTCTCTCCCTCCCTGTCTCTCTCTCTCTACTTAGTGAGGCCCTCTGCAACTTCTTGAGACCCGGTTTCAAAATAAAGTATAAAAAATAGGGCCGGGGGTGTAGCACGGAGGTAGAACGCCCCTGGGTTCAATCCCTGGTACCGCAAATAACTAACTAACTAACTAACTAAATAAATAAATAAAATAAAGATAATTCTCCCAACAACAGTCAAAAACCAGCTAGACACCTAGAAAAGACTTGTCAAAAAATTAAAAATTGTCATCAAAATTTTATTATTAGTGGGCTTTGAACTCCAGTTGGGACTACTTTGACTTTTCTTAAGGTATAGGAATGGCACATTAGCATCAGGCCTGAATTGTTGCTCACTAGCGTTTCTCAGCTCCTGCTACCCCATTTTCCAAATAACTTGCCTTCTCTGACTTCCATCTGAGATAGTTACTACTTGGGATGACTGAAAATAGGGGAGAGAAGAGAATGTGCGATGAGTCTTTTCCTTCTCTCCCGAAATGCTTCAACACTGAAAACCACCTGCAGAGAGAAAGTTCCTCTGGCTCACAATTTCCATCTAAATTATAATAATTTGCTTAGACTTTCATAGGGGAGAAAAACAAAAACATACCCTCTGGTATTTTTTCTTGTGTAAAATAAACATGACCAAAATAGAGAAATAAATTTGGACAACAGCATTTTTTTTTCATTTTTAATCCTTTGAAAAGTGAAACCCTTACAAATATGATTTGCAGAACCACTGAGGTGACTAGCAATAAATAATAAAGAAAGAATTAATCCCATGATTTTTCAAATGCATACCAATGAGATGTACAGGAAAAATTATCCAATGAGGAATCATTCAGCCTCAACATCAACATTTTCTGGTATGTTATTTCTATGAAGCATTGATACATGAGCCTCTAATGCAGAATTTTAAAACATTAGATCAAAGCAAAACATCTAAATAACACAAAATGATTGAACTTCAAACAATAGTTTTCAAAGTGACTTATGTTTAATTACAACCCCAAACCTCAATGACTCATCTAATTTAGCTTAGTGGCATAATAATCTGTAACACCAGATTCTTTCTTGTCAACTCCATTCATATACCTCCTTCTTCTTTCTCCCTTTGTCATACTGTGACTTATACACTACTGATATAATTTTTTAATGGGGAAAGTGTATTAAGTTTACTTTCTCTAGCAAATGTGTAAAAATAGCTGTCATTCTACGCCAAGTGTATCAGTAATAACCCCAAAACCAAACACATTCTGCTCTGCATTAGAAAGATATCTTCATACTGCACAACACTGTATAACATTAACTCTATTGTCTGTTATCATCAGTCTCTGGAAGATTCGTTTTGTGCGTGCCTGTCTTTAAAGATTCTGGATCATTGCAAAGCAGGGGAATATTAAGCACAGGTAGAAAGTCACCCCTGGTTGTGGGGGACATGTGGTCTTTAGAGTGTAATGAAGGGAACTGAGAGACATGCCTGAGAGAAGGCCTGTTGCCTGAATAGCAGTTTCTGCTAAGGATGCAAAGCTATTCATCAATGCAATTGTATTAGCATACTTCTGATTGGCTTCTCTTTTATTTTTCAGTTCCTTATGACGATTAGAGTATATTTAATGCCACCTGGAAGAGCATTGAATTGAAAATAGCTTTATCCCCCATCTCTGTATAGTAATCACTCTCTCTAGACTCAGGAATTCATTCTCTTTCTCTCTGTCTCTCTCTCTCTCTCTCTCTCTCTCTCTCTCTCGTGTGTGTGTGTGTGTGTGTGTGTGTGTGTGTGTGTGTGTTACTGGGGACTGAATTTACCTGTGTTCTACTTCAGATCTCTACCCTCATCCCCTTTTACTTTTTATTTTGAAACAAGGCCTTGCTAGGTTACTGAGAGGCTCACTATGTAGCTGGGGCTTTCCTTGAACCTGCAATTCTCCTGTCTCACCCTCCCAAGTACTGGGATTACAGGTGTGCACCACTATACCTGGCTTAGACTCACGAATTCTTAAACAAAAGCCCACCTTTGTTACTGGAAGTGTGGTCTATGGACTGGGTACATCAGTATCACCTAGGAACTTGCTAGAGAAGCAGAGCCTCAGACCCTACCTGAGACCTGCTGAACAAGAATCGCATTTTAACAAGATCCAAGGGTGATCTTTATTCATGTGAATTTGAGAAGTAATGTCTTAAAATATTCTTACTGTTGCCTCTTTTTTTTTTTTACAGAGGACAAAGAAGGAAATTAATTTCACATATCCAAAGGCACATGGTCGATTGGGTAATTGGCAGAAGAGGGGAGTGGGACTCTGAGGTGGTAGTGCAAGCATTGGCATTGTAAAGAGGCCTCGTTCGAATCAGAGATGTGGCACATGTCAACCTGAGATTGTGAGCCTGACATGTACGTTGACCATGTCAGGAGAAGCCTACTCTTTTCTGAAGTGGGAAAAACTAGAGGTAGCATCCCAGAAGCAAACCATCCAACCAGGCACCAAATAAAATCAGACAAATGAGGAAATTGTGGTAAGATTAATATGTGGATTTAGAAATCCCCATTTTGCAAGTTAGTTGTTAAAAAAAAATGCATGAGAAGATACATATGAAAGCTTACAACACAGTCCCGCTGCTTTCCTGACTCCCAGTCCTGATACAATTCCTTAGACTTAAAACTACTTTTCTTTCTTTTTCTTTTTTGTGGTACTACTTGGGATGGAATCCAGGGATATTCTTCCCTGAGTCACACCCCCAGCTCTACTTTATTTTTTATTTTAAAACAGGGTCTCACTAAGTTGCTGAGGATCTTGCTAAGTTGCTGAGACTGGTTATGAACCTGTGATCCTCCTGTCTCAGCCTCCCAAGTACTGGGATTACAAGTGTGCGCCACCATGCCCGGCTCATGAAGACTCTAATTAAACATATTGCTTTGAGAAACTTTGCCGAGCACCTATTCAACATCCTCAGCTACTTAGTGAGGCCCTCTGCCACTTAGTGAGACCCTGTTTCAAAATAAAGAATTAAAAATAGGGCTGGGGGTAGCCCAGACAGAGGTAGAATGCCCCTGGGTTCAATCCCTGGTACCACAAAAAAAAAAAAAAAAGAATCTTCATGAACTTTGGCACTACAGGAGAGGGAAGCCGAAGGAATGGCTACACAAATGGCTAGTTCTTCTTCTTTTTTTCCCCATTGTGCTTTCCCTCTACACCCCCCATCTCCACTCCTGCTGCTTCTCTCCTCTTCCATCTTTCAACTAATATGCTTAGACATTTAATTCTAAAGAATGTTCTGGAATAGTTTAGCCTATTGCATCTTACAGTTGGTAGGACTGACGTCAGGAATTGTGAAACCTAGCAATAGCGGCATCTTACTTCTATGGATGGTGATAAATAACTGGAAGGAATTACCCTATTTCAGCCAACTCTCACATTTTAAATGAACCCATGTTCAGTTCTTGGAGCTAGCTCAGTAGACCTGTGGCTGTGTCTTTGTGCTTAGTCCTTCAGTATAGAAACATTCATCCCCACTCACAAAGGGGGCCTCAGAAGCCCCAAGTGTGTGCCAAACCTTTAAATGATAGCCCAGATATTTTAAATCAGAGCAAATGAGATAATTTACACAGCTGCAAGTTCAGTTAATGAATTTTTAAAGGTCTCTTTTTCTTGGATCAAAAATAAGACATCCTACCATCATTATGCATGCAAAATTCCACTCCGATTTCCATCAGAATTATTATCGTACATTTCACCTTAAGACTCCTTGGCTTATAGTCATTTTAATTTGCGTGCATCTATGTCTTCTGCTATATAACCTGCTTATAGAAATTAACATACTACAAATTAATTTTAAGCTTTTGCTTACAGTATTTAAATATCTCTATGCATCATTTGTTATCTTATTTGATACACACTATTTTGTCAACAGCAACTAAAATGTTATACAAAATTGAGTCATTGATACCAATAGTCTAGAATCCAAAGACAATAGCCATTTGATAGTTTTTTATTTTGTCAATGGGGATTTTTATCTGACTTTGCCTTTCTCATAAGGAAATTCACTCTATATTAATATCTATATTGATATCTATATAGATACTATTATCTATATGGATATATATTAGATAATAGATAATATAGATAATATTATTATCTATAATAGATATATATTAGATAATATATAATATAGATAATACTATTATCTATAATAGATATATATTAGATAATAGATATTATCTATAATATATAATATAGATATGTTATCTATATTAACATCCATATTAACATCTTATTATTATCTATATTTCATAAGCTTAAAATATAAATAAGCAATGGTCACAGTAGTAAAACAATGTGGGCCATGAGCCAGTGTCAGCTGACTTTGCAAGCTCAGTTCTTAGTGCTATTTTTATATCCTCTCAGATTATATTCCTTTTTTGTTCTTGCTTTTATGTTTTGTTTTTGTTTTTTATTTTTTGCTACTGGGGATAGAACCCAGGGGCTTTCTACCTCTGAGCTACACCCCCCAGCCCAATTTTATTTTTACTTTGAAACAGGATCTCACTAGATTGATGAGAGTCTTACTACTTGCTGAGGCTGTCCTCAAACCTGCAATCCTCCTGTCTCAGCCTCCCAAGTATTGGGATTACAGGTGTGTGCCATCACACCCTGCAGTTTATACATTGTGGAAAAAAGTCTCATGAGTAATTTAAAATAAACATACAGTTATATACCTGAGAAGTCACCTTTGTTTAACTTCATGTGAGATGATACATAATCAATACAGCTCTATATTTCAAATACACTATCCTGATACATTATTTTTGTCAGTTGATAAAAATAATCTTTTTTTTTTGCGGTACCAGGGATTGAACCCAAGGGCGTTCTACCTCCGCGCTACACCCCCGGTCCTATTTTTTATACTTTATTTTGAAACTGGGTCTCACAAAGTTGTGGAGGGCCTCACTAAGTAGAGAGAGAGAGAGAGAGCTGAGGCTGGCCGCGAACCCTGATCCTCCGGTCTCCGCCTCCCAAAGTACTGGGATTACAAGCGTGCGCCACCACGCCCGGCCTAAAAATAATCTTTATATTTCTACTTATTTTGCATTTTTAAATGAACATGTTTAATAATAGCTGACAGTAAAATGATTCATACTATTATTATATAAATGAACAAATATAATGTAAAGGAAACATTCTGGCAAGTTTTTTCCAGTTTATAAACTTTTAATTTAAAAAAATGAACTGGAAAGTCATTAATAATTTTATATCACTAAACACAAGTGCTCTCAAAGAAGAACAGCTGTGCCTACGCACAAAGTTGGAGAAAATCAGAGCAAAAAAAAAAAGAAATCATTCTATCAAAGAACTAATTAGAGAAAAAAAGCACTGAATCTGAGACAGTAAAGTACTGTAAGTCCATGTTAAATCAATTAAATAAGCATCTAATTAACTTCTACTGTAGTCCTTTTGACCTATCATACACACCCATGAATTGTTTTGAAACCACACCCTACTATGTTATCTGCTATAAAATTGAGTTCGTATAAGATTTTAAGTCAGTAAGACTTAATCAGAGACATCTGATATGACATGATATTCTTATTTCTAGTGAATGATTCTTGCTTGAAAAAGTGTTCTGCCGTGATAACGGAGGCCTGTGTTCTAAAGCAAACGTGAAGGAGGAGCAATAAGCTAGAAAATTACTGGGTGAGAGGATGGAGCTTGATATTTACAAATTGAGAGTTCTCTGCCACCTTCCCCTCACTCTCCCTGGGTTAGCCTTACGAAGAAGACAACTGGTGGTTCTCTGAAAACAAACTCATTTTTATGTATATTTTCCCTTTGACTTAGCTGCTGGGTGCT
The DNA here is from genome assembly GCA_004027185.1 of Glis glis. Lineage (NCBI taxonomy): Eukaryota > Metazoa > Chordata > Mammalia > Rodentia > Gliridae > Glis > Glis glis. Next base: position 24,073 of record PVJS01018048.1, on the reverse strand, counting down.
CATCTCCCTGCTTCCCTATGGTTTGACTTTCTAGGACATCCTTTGTTCTGTGACTGTCAGCTGAGGCACCATTTCCTCCAGGAAGCATTCTGTGTCCCCACTGATGAGCTGGGCTCAGCCAGAGGATACCGTCTTCCTTTATTTAATTGTCTTTCTACCTTTCATTTCCTGTAAGCTCTTTGAATGGTGATATTTTCTTGTGACTTTAGACCTCTTTGCATTTCTTATCTTTATTATCTTATAAATGCCTGATGCATAGTCAGAGATTACTATATATTTGAACTTGAGTTTTGAGTTAATCAGTTCATTAGATACAAAACTGTGTCCTGTTTCAGTTAAGATTTTTTTCTACAAATAATAGATAGTCCTATTTAAAATAACAATGATACTATATAAACTCACAGAGTAGGGAGGAAGAGTAGGTAATGGTATGTGATACAGGCTCCATTTTTAATGTCAGCCTATATAGGCTTGGTAAACACCTTGCTTTTTAAAATAAATATTCTATGCAGTACAACTCATAGTAGTTGAAATTCTGAGAGATAAAAAACTAATAATCTTACAACTTAAACTGGATTCTCTTCGTCTGTGTGTGTGCATGGTACTGGGGATTGAATTTAGGGGTCTTCTACCTCTGAGCTATACCCCCAGCCTTTTTGATTTTTTATTTTGAGAAAGGCTGAGGCCGGCCTTGAACCTGCAGTCCTGTCTCAGCATCCCAAATTACAGGTGTGCACCACCTCACCTGGTTTGTGTTCTCTCCTTGATGGCAAAATTGGCCACAGTATTTTATAGCTTTTCTCAGACAGTTGTGGAATCAGTTAATTCCCCACTGAATCTAAGTTGGCCTTGGGATATATTTTTGTTTGTTTTGTTTTTTGTGGAACTGGGGATGGAACCCAGGGGCATTCTACCTCCGAGCTACACCCCCAGCCCTATTTTTTATTCTTTATTTTGAAACAGGGTCTCACTAAGTTGCAGTGGGCCTCACCAAATAGCTGAGGCTGGCCGCGAACCTGGATCCTCTGGTCTCAACCTCCCAAGTACTGGGATTACAAATGTGTACCACCACGCTCGGCTTGAGATGTATTTTGACCATTAGTTGGCAGTAGAAGTGCTGTCATATTCATTTAAAGTGTGAATTTCAAGGAGTTTCATAGTTTCTACTCTTGTCATCTTGAAATCCAGTGGTCTTAAACCAACCAAATTGCAGTTAGTGACTTTCACAGTTAGTGTAAGTTGATAGACTACACATAGGAAGGCACCGGCCATCCTAAGTGTCCTGGATAAGACCATCACAGAGGAGTTATTTTGGACACCAACTGACTAACAGATGAATGAACAAGTCAAACACAATCATCCACATCCAGCCAGAGTAAAAGGAGAGGCAAACAAACCCAGCCCTATGTGTTAACCTGTAGAGTCTTGTGCCATATAATGGTTATCATTTTAAACTACTAAACTCTAGAATGTATTATACACTAAAAGTTACTGAATATAAATTTTATGCAGCTCATTTTCTTTTAATTTTTATTTTACTTATATAAGATAAATACATCTTCATGTTTTTTATTAGTTTTTGTATATAGAAACATAGAAGTTGAACACTTGAGTAATATATTTTTATTGATCCTCATTAAAAAGACAGAAAAAAAAATAAGAACTTCCCTTGAATCTAGTCACTATGGAATTTGTAAATTCCTCAGAGTTCTAGACACATTACTGTTCAGCAAACATTAACATTTTTTGGGTTTTTTTTTTTTGGTCTGTCTTTATACACAGTCCCTGCAGATGACTTTACTTGAAGCAGAAGTGTCTTTACTAAGCTCTTGCTTTCTCCCTCAAGGATGTTTAGAGAGCTTTGTGTAATTAAGGCCACTTGGTGCCACATGACCCTTTTTCAGATGTTTCTCTTTTCCCTTCTCTAGCATCCATTTGCAAGGTTTTATACTAAAGTATCTGATTCAGAGTATTTCACCAACATAGTTTCACCATATGATTTACTACTTCTGAAATTTCTAGCAATTGAAGACATCTTTTAAGAAAAAAAAGTTTTGTTTTTGTCTAAGCATCCTCCCAACACACACACACAAACACACACACACACACACACACACACACACACACACACTGTATAACCCTAGCTATGATCAGGTCCTAATGAACCATCTCAATGTCACACTTGGTTTTAAAATTTCCAGTCTGTCATACATGATTATCCTCTTTATCATCACTATGATAAAATTTTGTCTGTCAGTGACTGAACTGCTTTCATCATTTCTTATTATTTATTTCAAATTTTCTTCATCATGCTATCAAAGTATTGTCTGAAAATCCCAGAGTTGGGTATATTATTCTCTTTGACTAAAATATCTCATATTTAGTTCCTCTTTGTATTTTATAATCTTAATATCTTCACCATTCATTATTGAAAGATACATTTAACTTCTGACTGGTTAGGGTACATTGAGTTATAAATAACTAAACATCTACCAGTTACCTATTCAATGACAATATTGTCTAAAAATCTAGTGTTGGAAATCGCAGAGTGAGTTTAATAACATACTGCCATCAAGGATCTGGGATCCTTCAACCCTCCCTTTTCATTGTTCTTACTGCATTGAGTTTTAGCCTCAGACTTAACTTCATGATCACAAAATGTCTATTCTCCTTCCTGGTACCATGCTCTCACAAATTTGTGCCCAAAGCATAAAGGAAAAAAGAACAAGTTATTTTTTTAATTCTCTCATTTTGTCAAGAAAAATATCTTTCTCAGAAGACTCTTAAGTTTTAGCTTTCTACTGCCTAATCACTCAGTCACAGACTCCTTTCCCTTCTCCCACCTCTTAAATGTTACATTTAACATTTATGTTAAGGAATGCTGATATTTGGTCATTTTGTCTGCTCTTCTATATACTTGTTCTGATTGATCCCATCCATCCATGTAACTTAAACATATTTACCTAAGTGACTCACAGATGTGCTATTTAAGCCCAACTTTCTCTTCTGAGATCTTGACTATATGCACAGAGTTGTCTACTGGAATCCCCAATTGGACGACCCATTGGGCCATCAAATTCACCATCATCAGACAGAACACATCATCCTCCACCCCAAATTACCTTCTCCCCTTTTAATGGTTAGTCTCCATCATCATCTCAGTTGATAGGAATAGGTCCCCTCTTTACTCTGCCCCCAACACTGAATTGTTCATTGAGGGTAATTAAATATGTTTTATAGAGAATGTTTGACTCTATTCATGTTTGTATATAATCACTTCTACTGCCCTGAAGCAGGACCTCAATATCTTCCTTTTCTTGGATTATTTCAAAACCACCCAGATTAGTCTCCTTGTCTCCAGACATACTCTGATGTTTCTTCCACATTTCTGCCAGAATGACATATCTGAGTTGTATATTGTGAAATATGGCACTCTTCTTAAATTTGAGGGCATTACTGAGAAGTTCAGAAGAAATTCCCAATCCTTAGCACATATTACAAAGCTTATCCTAGGATGATCATCTTCTAGCTTTCCAGCCATAAGTTATTGCTATCATCCCACATGCAAACATCCCTTTTTCATGAAATTATTTGTGATTCCTGGAAAATATCATAATTATTTGTGTTTCTGTAATTTAACAGGTGTCTTCTCTCTGCTTGGAAAATCATTTCCCCCTTGGCCTGCTTATGGAAGTCATTCTGTTTGGGAAAAAAATAAAATGAAATGAAAAATAAAACTTTGAATATGTCTCTTCTGCTTCCTGTTTGTAAACATTAGTATGAATTGCACAATGGTGTTAATTCTAATCATCTAAATATTATCTTCATGCTAGAAATTAAATAAGCTCCAAGTTCCTCTATGTTCTATAAATATATAATTCTAAATAATTTGTTACACATAGGCAGTCACAGTTAAAGCTAGAGAGGCTGAGTAACTTACCACGATCCTATTTCTGCTACTTACTAGTTTTGTGAAACTAAGAAAGTCATTAATACCTTAAATTTGTCTTTTGAATAGTTATTAATTGTATAATAATATGCTGCCTATTGGGAATATGGACATATATTCCTCATTTTTATTTTTATAGAGGGAAGGAAGTTCCATCTTTACTTTCAATGTTGGGAAATAAAAACATTGGAGAAACATTTCCAGCTACTCTGTCTCTTCATTTATTCATCCTCTGAGAGAAAAGTCTAATCTAATTAGAAAATTTAAAGAAATACCTGTAACTTTCCCATCTCAGAACCTTCTGTCTTCAGAGCCAACTGGCCTCCTGGAGGCACACATCTGAGCATTCTGTCCTGAATGTTGTAAACATAATAGAAATGTCACTGCTGCTTTTGAGAGAACCCTCATGTTATCCAGTTCAAACAAGGACTGAAAGAGAAGTCTGTTCATATTGAAATGAAGCATTAACTCTCCCTTTTGGCTGCAAATATACAGCTACATTATTCAATAAGCTTTATCAGTAATAAAAATATTTGGTTTTCCATATTCCTAGTCCTGTATACCGCATCTCATTTGGTTCCAAACTTGGCCAGAGAAATAAAATATTGATCAGGCAGTCACAAAAAAATGGAAGGGTCATATGTTTTCCTGCAGATGTGTAAGCTAGGGAGAAATTGGAGTTCAAAGGAACTCTAGACAGAGGAGGAGAAACCCCAGTGGAGTAATGGAGGAGGTTTAGGGGAGGGAGGCAATGGGGGGGGGACTGGATGAAGGAAACACTTCAATCGATACTATGAACCTATACAGAATTATCTATGTTAATCTCAATATTATGTACAAGTAAGAGGAGAGAGTGGGGAGGGAGCCAGGGGGACGCTCACCAAGTGCTGTGTGCATGTATGTCTCTATCACTCTGAACTTCATTATGATGTATGATTACAATGCACCAATAAAAGTTTTATCCTCCCATAGAGGTGACTACTATACTTATTACATAAGAAAATGTAAAATAACCTACCATAGGGTATAATACCTCTTTAGTGTTAAGCTAATGTTTGCTATTTTTACTGAGCATAATTCATCATTTTCACTACATTTTAAGCAGCAGAAGGCACCCCTAGTATGATACTGGACATCGATGGAAACATTATGTTTACTTTAGCAATAATGACACACCTGCATGAAAGCGTATATTTCATTTTGTAAAAACAACCTGTTTGGAACTTGCCAGATGCCAGGTGTTTAACGCCATATGAACAAAATATCAGGACAGTGGCTCAAGGGTTAATTGTCATGTGGATAGCCTGGCATCATGGAAGATACAGAACCCTGAGAACCCACCTTCTGGATAAGATGTAATTAGGTCCATTTCATCCCCAACTCAACATTTCTCCATCAGGACAGGCTTTTTAAAGTTGAATTTGCATTTTACTACCTCGTCATCTTGTCCTTCAATTTTTACCATTTTTCTCTTGCCCCAAACTTAGACATATTTCTATCATGACAATGAACATCAAGTGCCTCTGGCAGTTATCACTTTTAAACAGCCTTTGCTATAATCACCATCAGGAGCAGTAAACTCATAAAAGGTGTCAAAATGATGGATGACTCTCCCCAGCGACCTTTGATGCCTCCAACATACTGGGGCTGTGAGGAGCCAGGAAATGAGGAATCGTAATGTAAAGCAATCTGAAGCTAGGGCCTGCAGAATCATTCCAAGCAAAAACCAAAAAGGTCTTTCGTTACAAAAAACACAATAAAAGTAAAAAAGCAAATGAGGGTAACACAGGTCATCTCTAAGTAAACATCGCTTGGATGCTCCTTTATAGAAAGACAGTCATTATTCTGCAAGACCAGGGTAACGGGTAACGCAGGAGTAAAAAAAGAACACTGTCATCTCATCTACTATGTGAAGGTTACTGTGCTGAGTGCATACTCATCGCAATCACCCACAAACGCATGCACGATCCTTCCTCTTTTAATATCTGCCAATACTGAAGTACAGATAAATTTAGCAACTGTCCTAAGGTTGCCATGTTAAAAACACGATTCAAGCCAGGTGTGGTGGCGCACGCTTGTAATCCCAGTACTTGGGAGGCTGAGACAGGAGGATCACAGGTTCGCGGCCAGCCTCAGTTACTTAGTGAGGCCCTCCGCAACTTAGTGAGACCCTGTTTGAAAATAAAGAATAAAAAATAGGGCTGGGGGTGTAGCTCAGAGGTAGAATGCCCCTGGGTTCAATCCCCAGTACCACACACCAAAAAAAAACCACGATTCAACATCAAAGCATCCCCTTCCTGGGCTAGTTTTGAGGATTGAATTAGTTAGCATTTGTAAAAACCTAAAACAACATCTGGCACATAGTTCTTGTTCATTAAATAGTAGGTATTATCATTATTCTACTTCTTCCAGCAACATTTGCCTGAGAATGATTCAAATATTAGAATATATAATCACCATGTTTAGCAAACATTTAAGGATTGCCCATTGTGCGACAGAAAATTAGTGTATTGATAAGGTTCCTGCCCTTATTCAGCTAACATTCTACATATGATTCCTGTATAAATCCCTAAGATCTATATATGAGCACCAAACAAGCATTAGAAACTGGGATGAGATGGACATAGTAGTGTTCATGTGTAATCCCAGTACTTGGGAGGCTGAGACAGGAGGATCTCAGGTTTATGTCCAGTCTCAGCAGCTAAGGCTCTCTGAAATTTAGTGAGACCCTCTTTAAAAAAATAATAATAACAAAGAAATAGGGCTGGGGATGTCGCCCAGAGGTAGAATGCCCCTGGGTTCAATCTCCAGTATAAAAAGAAGGAAGGAAAGGGAGAGAGAGAGATGAGAGAGAGACAGAGAGACAGAGAGAGACAGAGACAGAGAGAGACAGAGACAGAGACAGAGAGAAACTGGGATCAATCTTTGGATTATGTCTTCATTAGTATTCAAATAAACTCTTATTAACATTGATATTATACTTGCTCCTGCTCACACAGAAATCTAAATCCCTGTCAAACCCCTTACCTCTCTCAAGTATCTCTGGAAACTCCCAAGGGTGATTCACTAACATTCTTGAACATTCCGAGCTGGTATGTTGCTGCCATTTTCTTACTAGGTTTCTATTACTGCTATTACTTCTCCACTGCATTTATCTAAACCACTGATGCTACTGCCCTTGTATCACCTGTCTCACGGGGTCCGGTCTCCCATGGGCCTCCACAGCTGCAGACTTTAATGACACTGCGTTACTCTGCTTCTAATTGAGATAGGCAAATCTCCATTCTCCTCAGCTATGGTGAGCATTCACTGCTGCTCACAGAGATCAGCCAAGGCCTTTGTGATTGGGCTAGGACCCAGAGCTCTTATTTTTATTTTCCCATCACTTTACAACTCATGCCACTTGGGTGTCCAGTACCCACATATTGCTATGTCAGACCCAGAGTAGGTTCCATAGTCAGTATTCAGTAAATAAATATTCTGTGCTTAGGGGAAAAGATAGAAAATGGAAAAGAGAAATATGTTTAGAACAGTCACAGCTGTGGATATGGATTCTCTCTTCAAATTCTTATAAAGGTCCAATTGCTGAATGACAGTGGAGAAAAAGGTTGATTACCTATAGCTTGGAGATTTCCACAGTAAGAAGATTGGTTTGTACCATAAAAATGGAAATGCGGAGCTTCTTTATGGGTCTATAAGCCCTCAAGCTATAGGGATATGTGAGAGGTGGTGACCTGCAATTGTAATTATGGTTGTCATCCTCTAGTGAAAAGGAGGCTGGCCACTGTAAATACTTATGGGCTGTAATGGCTTGGAAATAACTTTTAGAAGACCAATTCAAAGGTAGAATGCTAATTTTTAAAACTGAAAAATTGTAAAGGGATGAAGAAATGCCTCATTTAATTATGGCTGCATAATTCCCCAAATTATACCATGATAATCTGGTGGTTCCTAATATTTTCAACATTAAAACAGCACCTGCCTGCCTGCCCTTCCAATGAACTCAGTTTAGGTTTGAACCATTGAAGGCTAAAACAAATATAAATTATAAACCATAAGTCAAGTTCCCTTTCTGTCCTTTAAATATTGTAATGTGAAGTGTAAAATTGTAACACTCTTCTATTACTTTATCAGTACTCCTCTTCTGGTAGTTAACATTTTCTATCTTGTATTATATTGTGTTTTCCTCATCTCTCCTATTTAACTGTAGATGACAGAGTACAGGAGAGAAAACAGCAACAACAACAAAGCATTAGGAGTTAGCTCCTGCCTCTATGCTTATCAAATGTGTGAACTTATATAAATCAGTTGGAGAGTTGGTTCATTTAAGAAAAATGATACTTCATCATAGTGTTGTGCAAATGAAATAAGTAATATATATGAAAACACAAAACACCACTCCTGGTTTATAATATATATATATATATATATATATGTATAGTGTGTGTGTGTGTGTGTGTGTGTGTGTGTGTGTGTGTGTGGTACTGAGGATTGAACTCAAGGGCATTCTACCTCCGAGCTACACCCCCAGCCCTATTTTTATGTTTTATTTTGAAACAGGGTCTCACTAAGTTGTGGAGGGCCTCACTAAGTAGCCGAGGCTGCGATCCTCCTGACTCAGCCTCCCAAGTACTGGAATTACAAGCATGTACCACCACACCTGGCTTATAATACATATTTTTAAAGTGCTTTTTCTTTTTCTCTCACCTTTGTTCCCTAGAGGAAAATATCTATTTCTGAATTATCTTAATAGTTATTGTTAAGACCCAGTCGTGTAACTTGGAAGTGTTTGGCTCAATGTGTTTTGTTTGTTTGTTTTGGGTGGTATTGGGAATGAGCCCAGGGGTGCTCTACCTCTAAGCTACACCCCCAGCCCTATTTCATTTTTTATTGTGAAACAGGATTTCATTAAGTTTCTGTCCTCTGGTCTTGAACTTGAGATCCTCCTGTCTCAGCTTCCCAAGTACTAGGAATACAGGCCTGCACCCAGCTGACTAAGCATTTGTAGATTGGGAAACAATGAAGAAATAAACTACTTTCCAAAGTCAAAAGAAAAGACTAAGGGTAGTGTTAACTTCAGAAATCTTTGAGGTTAGAGGTGCAGTTTAGAATTCATGTCATCTTACTGCACATACAAACTTTACATGAAATCATTATTCATGAACTTCAGAGAACTTAGTGCACAATTCTCTTTAAAAATTAAATTGAATGTTTTCCTCAGAATGTCTGAGTATTTTATAATGAACCATTTCCATTGGTTTAATGGAAAGAAAAAATGAGCAAAAGGTGATAGCACTTTTTGTTCAAAACTCTCTGAACTAATTATGATAATTTATCCCATATCAAAATGAATTTAACAAATGAATAATTTACTTGGCTGCAACTATCCATCTATACAGCTCAGTACCGCATAGTTTCTGAGATTGCAGTATCTCTATACACATGGGATGCTGGTCAATTATATAAGCAAAAGGATCATTCAAGTCAATGTGCAGTACACACAGTTCAAATGTTACAGTATCTGGAGACTTACTACCCGGTATGAATTATTCAGAAGATGCTATATGCATATTTTAACATTTTTGTAAGTATCTTTACTGCCATTTAAATTAATTTTAGATGTTCACAATTTTACTACTCTGAGACATAATTTAAACTATCAAAGTGTGAATACTGTGTGCTTCTATCTTGTTTATTTTCTTGCAACTTCGTTGCATGTTAATGACACTTATTTTTATTAATAATAATAGTGAAGATACAAGGATAATCTATATCCTTCCTGTTGGAAAGGGTTCTTCTCTGTTTTTATATTTGTGACATAAATAGTATGGAAAATAAGAGTGGCTCCCACATTTAAGTTAATCTCTGAAAATTACTTTTTAATTAGCTTATCAGCAAAGCGAACTTCTATGTGGGCATAGCTGATGATATAATCCAATCAAGGTATTTTTATATTCCAATTCAGTTGCATTCAGAGAAACAAAAATGCAAATCCCTATTATGGATCCTATGCTAAATTCCAAGAATATGAAGATGAATAAGATACGAACTTTGCTCTCATAGAATTGGAAATACTTGGAATATACATTAACCAGTAAACCTATTAATTCCGCATGAAGGAATGAAATTACTGAAGAACTGCAGTATAATTTAAAACAATATATTGTTTTCAAATGGCAAAACTAAAACTTTTGAAAAGGGTAATTATTCCTCTCTAAAGCAGCATCTTTCATGAACAGTCAGTCGAAGACATCTACGCTAGTTGAAGATGGGGGATTTGATGTTTGCTCCTTGATAGCATACTGTTTGAGGAAAATAATAGGATCTAGTTTCCTGTTTTGTCCTTTAAGGATAGTTACAGTGACCTGGGTAGGCAGCCTGTTCTGGTAATAGTGTCCAACAACTAATGTTGAGTGTTTAACAAAAAGGGTAAAAAATATAAATTAACATGGTATTCCTCTCCTGACTTTGTGCCCATTGTCTTCTGGGAGCTCTTGAAATGGTTGGTTCCCATAGCTACAGGCTTCACAGCAGTCTTCCTCTTCAGTCTATGAAAGTTGAGGACAGAGAAATGTGTTACACACATTGTTCTCCCTTTTTTCTCTTCCCCCAAGTCTATTCAATTTAATACTTACATGACCTCAGGATTAAAACCTTTCTCTGAGATCACCCAGCCAAGGGGAGACCAAAGATGCCCTGCTCCTTCCCTAAGAGCCATGGGAGTCAGGGATTGGCCGGTGAGAATGAGAATATTCATAATGTGAAAACTGGCTCTCAGCACACAGGTCATTGAGAACGCCAGGAAAATGTCTCCTCGCTTTGGCTAGAGAAGGAACATAATAAAATATAAAAGGCCATTGAAAGTCAGACCCTCCTTTTGCTAAACTTTCATTTTTGCAGGTATTTCAAAATAACCTTGGCAAAGGAAACTCGCAATCAATACCCACCTGCTACGGTGAACCCAGGTTTAAGGATGTCAGATTCCTACTGGAAGGGGCTGCTTGGAAGAAAAGAGTATGAACAGGTGGAAGTCCCTTTCGAAACACAGCTCTCTATGGGCTTTTGTAGAAACCATTATCAGAAAAGGCTGAATCAATAAAGAGTAGCTTGTTAAATCTAAATACTGTGTTTGCAGTTGTTATGGTTATATTAGCGAAAAATAATTATAGAGAGTCTATTGTATATGAAAATGAGGTAGTTTTGCCAGTAATCTGTTCTAAACATGGGAAACAGGCAGCTTTTAGCAGTAATTACTATATTCTGGAATGTGATTTGCATAAATGAAGATGCATATATTTCTGAAATCTTCCTCAACAAATATACGGATACACATATGGTTACTCATGTAAATCGCTGACATTGTCGGGCACTAAGTAACAGCCACCATTTGAGTTTTTATGCATTAAGTAATTTCAATCTCAGCACAGCCTTTCGAGATAAATTATTATCTTCATTTAGTAAATAATGGAACCAAGAGTTTTATCCACATGGGGCTGCTATGGAATATGGCCCGACATATGTATACAGACTCTGTCTATCCATCCACCCCTGCTCTCCCCTCCACACACACACACACACACAGACACATACACACTGCTATACAGTCAGTTGTCTGGAATCAGATAGTGATGGAGTTTGGGATTCTTGCTATTCTATGTGTGTATTAGAAATCAACATCTGTGAAGGAAAAGCATGAACAGTAGAATTGAGCAGAGACAAAAGGAACTGTGAATGTGGCCCAAGAAAGTCTCAACCAGCTTGTCAAGAGATAAAAACGAACTTCGCTATGATATAGAATTGCAACGCACCAATAAAATAAATTTTAAAAGTAAAGTGGTAAAGATAAAAGAAGTACAGTAAGAAAAGAAAAACAAAAGGAAAGCTTTGCATCTGGCCCAAAGAATTAGAACTTTACACCCTGGAGTCACTCGGTCACTGGATCTGGGATTCTTCTGGAAAGGCATGACCTTGGTGGTGTTGGCCTCTGCAACTGAGGTCGACACGGAAGACACTGACAGCCAGGGATTGTCTCTGCTGACTCCACTCCCCAAGACTGGGAAACAAATTCTTCTTTGGAGAAGGATCGGAGAGACACACCTATATGTCTATCCCTCACCCGCACCCCTACACAAACATGTAGTGTGTTTATGTAGAAGTGCTGTGACATATTTTGATTTCTAAATACACAAAACATCTGGTTGTGTTTCATGTTTGTTTGGGTCTGTTTCACATTTTTTCACCCTTTGGAAAACTGCTTTTCCCTAAATCCATGTAGTTGACTTGAAATGACAAATTAGAAGAGAACAGTTCCCACCAAATTTGCTAGTTATTAAAGAAAAATAATTGAAATTAATGTGTGTCTGAATTTTTAATGAAGAGGTCCTTGTGGACTTTGTGTATCATTAAAACAAAGCATGGCCAATTTCTATTCATTTGCCCACAGGGAGCATTACATTTGAATTTTGTTGATTTTACTGGACTATGGGCTTCTAAAGAATGAATACCAGCTCAAGACTTAACAAAGCTTGCAACAATCATTGGAATTGGAGCAAAAAAAAAAATAGATACAGAAGAAAAGTTAGGAAGAAATAGCAGAAAAGATACTCAGAGTTTCTTAAACTTTAGTGTGCATTACAATAACCTCAAAGGCTTATTAAAACACGAGTTGCTAGACCCTGCTCCCGAGTTTCTAAAGAATTTATCTTTCTTAAAAAAGATGTCCAGATGCTGGTCTGGAAACCACAGTTGAAGAGCCATTGCTCTAAGAGGCAGCATGAAGAATGAGTTTGAAGTAATGAATGAGTAATCAAGTTATCACGTGGAGTACGTTGGTGCAAGGACTTCACGGATCCTCTGAAAACTATGAAATAACATCACTGAGTGCCATACCCTGCCAAGGGTATGAGATAGCTCAGAAATTTATTGGCAGCCAGGCTATAACTAAAAGCATAAAATGAGGTTACTGAGCTAATGTCTACTCAACTAAAGTGTTCCCCTAAGACCATAGACATGCTCTTAAAGCAAGGAGTCCTTTTTCCAATCTTTTTGTCTAAGTCCCTCAGGAGGACGACATTGGGCAATATGCCCTGAGCTGTAGCTTTCACAGCTTTTATGAGCCACTCTTCAGTTCCTTCCTGGGTTGGAAGTCACCCCAAGAGGAGTCTCATTCAGAGTGAGGTTAGCATCTAGCTTCTCCCCAATAGAAGCACTAACCCACTTCTCTCATCTCTTTCCTAGTGAATGCTATGGCCCATTAGTATTTGGGGAAATCTCTTCCCTCCATGATAACCATCCTACCCTCTTTACTGTTAACCAGGGCTTGGATAGAAACTATCTGACAGTTTTCTTGGTTAGACTGTATGGGGAACTATCTGTTAGTTCCCCATAATTTTAAATATCAGGGAGAATAGGTTGGTGGCACCCACATCTTCTCTCCCTTGAATCCTCATAGAATTGGTCCAGTTCTTCCTCATTGACCTCTGGTCCACAGTGATTTACTCCTTTTGGCCTGGCATATAGTACATCTAAACTAAATAAATAAATAAATAAATAAATAAATAAATAAATAAATAAATAAAAGAGAAAGAAACCTCTAGTTGTGTTCTTTTTTGTCAAGGAAAAGCACTAACCTCTTTACTCTCGCTGGCGAGTTCTCCTTTCTGAACTTCCCACACTGTCATCTAGAAATCGGTTGATTAAATTATAAGGAGCTGTTGCCCTCCTTTGATATGATGAATGTGTTGTCTCTGCAATATTTATTAATGTGACAGAAATCTATCAGAGAAGACGTCCATTTGAACATAATTAAAGGTGACCATTTATTGTGGGATATCCATATAACTTCAGACTCATTTCTCATAGATCATTTCAACAGAAGATCGTGCAAGCCAGGGATTAATTGAGGGAAGGCTCAACTATCTGCTGACATCCATGAACACTGACTTCAAATGCCTCAACTTTTTATAATTACTTCAGATGACAGAATAAGTAACCTTGCTCTTAATTTTGCTATGATAACCTATATAGTTTCTCTATTATTATTTCATTCATTTCCTGAATATCGCACCAATATAATACATGTATCATTCTCATAGTTATTTGTAGGGTTCCATCAGAGAGTTGGTAAGATTCATATATTATCAATTTGGAATGATATAGCACAGGATTATATTTTAGAGGATACATGCTAGTGTTGATTGAATCTTTAAAGTGTAATTCTCAATATCAGCCAGACATGGTGGCACATGCCTACAACCCCAGTACTTAGGAGGCTGAGACAGGAGGATCACAGATTCAAAGACAGCTTCAGCAATAGAGTAAGACTCTCAACAACCTAGAGAGACCCTGCTTCAAAAGAAAACAATAAAATAAAAAGCTCTGGGGGTACAGTTCAGAGGTAGAATGCCCCTGGCTTGTATCCCCAGTACCAAAAAGGGAGGTGGTTGGGGTGTAGCTTGGACATCGAATGCCCCTAGGTTTAATCCCCAGGAACACACACACACACACACACACACACACACACACACACACTAATCCTCAATACTCTCATAGTTGCGCATGTATGAAACTAGGGAGAAAAGGACCACTGATTTTCTCTTGCATAATTTTCTTGTGTCTAAGGAATGGGGCTAAGAGAAGACAACATTGACTCCTCTGAGCAGTCCTGTTATGCTGCAAGACAGGCTGACAGCAGGGTTAGTATTTCTGTTAGTTAGGATACTTCCAGTTATACATAGTAGAATAGTCAACTCTGCTTAAAGAATATAGGACTATTTCATATGACTATGGAAAGAGAAGTGAATGGAATTCGGGTATATTTTGATGAAGACTCCATTTTTGTGCGTTTCTTATGGTTCTGCCCTTTTGCTCATGATCATGAGACTATTGCCAGCAGCAACCTTGTGCTCATCACATTTTATGACACGTGTGATAAAATATATCTCTTGCCATTTGGTTGGGCCAACTTCTATGACACATCTATCTCTGCTCCAATCACCACTACCAGGAAATTGAGTTGTTCTAATTATTTTATGTCTGGGTTGCTAAAACACACATTATTAAGAGGAAAGGAATTTAATTGATTTAGGCTCATGAGAGCTCTTTCCAGGGGATAGGGTCATGTCTTAAGACCCCATTACTGCTTAAGACTTCCTATCAAGATGGGGATGAAACAGATATTGGGGGCCAAACCACAAGGTTTAATTAAGTGGCTAGTATCCTGTCTTTGTCTATCTCAGTATCTGAAATCTCTGCTTGATGTTAATTCTCATGAGACTCATCTCATCTCCAAGAGAAAGGTGACTGACCTCGTAGTTAGGCTTAGATGTGTTATTTCTTCACATTTTTAGGAGACCACGCTGATTTCAACCCCATATCAGATACCCATGAAGGGGTATGTTAACAAAACATTTCTGAATTTTTTTTTGCAGAGAATAGTCTTGTACTATTATTATTGTACAATAGTCCTGTACTATTATCATTATTCTACCTTCTAAAATTATTATTGAAAGAGACAACATTTAAGGAAGATTACCCAATAATAGAAAGTCTATTAAATCTTATGGGAATATTAAAGATTGAAATTGGAACTAGAGGAGTAACAGCCCTGCCTGACCTCAATTTCATGCCCATAAGCTACTTAAAAAGGACAGATGTTCCGGAATTCCAGACCAGGAGCAAACAAGTGGTGGCCTAAGGCAGAGTCCCTGCATTCATTTTCTCTGTAACATTATGTTTTCATTAAATACACTCTGTGTCTTACCTCCCAATTGTATGTGAAAATGATATAAGCACATCTCAACTTTTTTCTTAGCCAGGTGTGGTGGTGCATGCCTATAATCCCAGTATTTGGAAGGCAGAGACAGAAGGATCACAGGTTCGAGGCCAGCCTCAGCAACTTAGCAAGACCCTGTCTCAAAACAAAAAATAAAATAGGGCTGGGCATGTAGCTCAGAGGTAGAATGCCCCTGAGTTCAATCCTCAACATCACAGGGAAAAAAAAAGTGTTCTCTGGATCTTTATTTCTCTATATCTTCTCCCAATTTTTTGTCACATATACTTTTATATTTATTCTGAAATTCTAGTGTTTCATCTTAATGTTAATTCCATACATAGAATATCAATAAGAAGGTTTGATTTTATTATGGCTTCCCAGTTATATTTTCCTACAGAGGGAAATATTATCCTGTGATGAAGTTTTCTTTCTTGTATAGCATTCAAGTTTATAGCCATCTTTTTTTTTTAACCTAGCACTTCTCAGAATATTTAGTTTTGTCAATGTAATGGCAATATTCTCTAAACCATGGATTTTTTTCTCTCTTTCTGTCTCTCCAGAACCCAATAATTTCCCTATTCCCAAACTTTTCCTGCTCCATTTCCAAATTGACCAATTTTTTTCTTTGCTGCATCATAGCTATGAAATTAAAGCATCATCTAATTTTCTGAAGAGCGGACTCCCAGGTCTGATCTTCCCTAGTTTATACACTCATTTTGCTGGAATACATTCTCAGGTAAACTTATCCATTCAATAGTTATGTCTCAAAATAACTATTTTTGACACTTCCACTATATGCTTTCTAGCATTAATATAGTTAATAAGATAGAGGATGTTGTAGATCTGAGTGTGTGTGTGTGTGTGTGTGTATACTGGGGATTGAACCCAGGGGTGTTCTACTTCTGAGCCCCATTTTCATTCTTCTTCATCTTCCTTTTTTTTTTTTAGAAGCAGGGTCTTGGGTGTAGCTTAGTTACATGTGCTGATGATTGAAAGTGTCTGTGCTAATTTCCCACTCCATCCCTCTCTCACCTGCCTCCCCCTCCCTCTCATTAAAAAAACAATCTTTGGTGTTCTGTAATTTCATAATGTTGTATTAGGCATGGGTAATTTTCATTCTTCCTGATTAGATTTTGATAGTCCCTCCAGTATTAAGACGAATTTACTGCTTATATTATTTATTTAATAAGTTTCTCCTTCTTGTTTGTTGCTATTATTCTCCTTTTCTGGAACCACTATTGTTAAAGAACAGTTGACCCCAAATAACATCTCTCTCTCCATATTCCATATATATATGTATTTGTCACATTCCCCTATATTTTAGAAGGTCTTCAGCTTTTCCTTTCACCCTTTCTGGTGGCTTGGCTTTTTTCGTCAAGTCTATTTTTATTACCATAGCTCTTTGTGATGGTTTAGATATGGTCTGAGCGTGTACCCAAGGGCTCATGTGTTGGAAGCTTGGTCCTCAATATGATACTGTAGAGGTGATGGAAACATCCAGAGGTGAATTCTGGAGGGAAGTCCTTAGTTCTTGCTAGAGGTGCTCTTCTTGGAAGGGATCGAGGTAGTTCCTGTGGGACCCTGAGTTAGTCTTAGACGATTAAGTTGTAATAGAGTGAGCCTGACCCCTGAGGCACTCTTAGCTTTCCTGCCTGGTAATGTGGTCTTTTCCTCCTATACAGGCTCCTACCACTGTGATACCATTCACTCTGAACCCTTTACCAGAGCTGATCCAATGCCTGAGCCATACCTTTGTACTTCTGGAACTAGAAGCTAAATAAATGTCTTTTGTTCATAAAGTAGCCTGCCATAAGTCTTTCATTACAGTAACAAAATACAGGCTAATACACTCTTTTTTTTTTTTTTGCGGTGCCGGGGATGGAACCCAGAGGTGTTCTACCTCCGCGCTACACCCCCAGCCCTATATTTTTATACTTTATTTTTTTTGAAACCGGGTCTCACGAAGTTGTGGAGGGCCTCACTAGGTAGAGAGAAAGAGAGAGAGAGAGACAGGGAGAGGGAGAGAAAGAGAGCTGAGGCTGGCCACGAACCTGGATCCTCCAGTCTCCACCTCCCAAAGTACTGGGATTACAAGTGTGCGCCACCACACCCGGCTACACTCTTTATATACTCCTCTCAAACCTTTTAATTATATTTGCCTTCCTAGGTTATAAATACAGAAATGGTCTCTGTAGATATTGGATAGGTTTTAGTTAACGTCCCTAAATTTTTTTATTTTCAACTCAGAAAAGACTTGTTTGCAGTTTGTTTTCCTTGGAATTTATAATGCAGACACCTAATTGGTCTTTGCTTGTTTGTCTGTGTTTAAGAAACAATAAAACACTCTGAATGAAAAGTTTAAAGGCAGAGTATTTTACTGAACCAATTTTACCTGAAAGGAGTCGGTGGAAACTGACAATGTCCTGCCGGACTCCCCACACTGTTTGCCCCTCATGCTGATTTCTTCAGAGAAGAATTGCACGCTTTGTATCCCGTTAGGAATAAGTACTTGGTTGTGGGATGTTTTGCCCTGGGGAACAGAGAATATCGATATAGGCATTGTAATACATCTCCTTATTCCATCCAGATGTACCTGAAGCTTCTGAATGGAAAAATGTCCTGAGGATCTCTCAGCTGCCTCCTTTCTTGCAATTCCTTCCTTGTGGATTCTTCTGTGTTTTGACAGCGCTTCTCTAGTCAGCCTTCGTTCATCTGTTTCTGTCATTCAGAATTTTTTTTTAAATCTGTCATCCAGTGCTGTCCCTCTTCCTATTCTAATCATCATTATGATTTTGTGCATTTTCTGTCCATTGCTCTTACTTTATTTGAATAACAGAAGAAGCATTTATTCACGTGTGTTCCCTCTTGAATGAGAAGTACCCTTCAAATATTTAAACAACTTAGTTATTTTATGTTATATCTTAATTAACAATTTTAAATCGCATTGTGAACAAGAGGCATAGCACCAATACATAAAAGTGTCTGCACATATACATAAACATTCATACAACCATGTATCTAAGCAGTTATTTTATCTTTTCTTTTTTATTTTATCTTTCATACTTTTATTGGGGCATTATAGTTTCACATCACAATGTAGTTCATGACGTATATGCACACAGCACCAGACGGGCTTTCTCCTGATTCCCTCCCCTCTCCAATCTCCACCTTCTCCATATAGGATATTGGAGCGCATTGGTATTTTCACATATATACATAATATCAATGGAGGTGATTTCTTCATTGACTTGCCCTCTCCCCCAACCCTCTTCCCCTAGACCAACACCCTGTCTCCATTGGAGTTTATCCTCCATTATCTGAAATCCCTCTGGTGTCCGGATTACTCCCTAGCTTCTGCATATGAGAGAAAACATATGACCCTTCACTTTCTATGACTGGATAATCTCACTTAACATAATGTTCTCCAGGTCCATCCATTTTCCTGCACATGACCTCATTTTGTTCTTCTTTATTGCTAAGAAGAATTCCACTGTGTGTATATCCCATAATTTTATAATCCATTCATCTGTTGATGGACACCTAGGTTGGTGCCATAATTTGGCTATTGTGAATTATGTTGCTATAAACATGGATATGCATATATTACTATAATATTCTACCTTCAGTCCCTTTGTAAAGACACCCAGGAGTGGTATAGCTTGATCATATGGTGGATCCATTCCCAGTTTTCTGAGGAATCTTTACACTGATCTCCACAGAGGCTGCATTAATTTGCAATCCCTCCAACAGTGTAGAAGAGTTCTTATTTCCCCACATCCTAGCCAGCACTTATTGTTGTTTGACTTCTTGATGATTGCCTTTCTGATTGAGGTTAGAAGGAATCTCAGTGTAGTTTTGATTTGCATCTCTGAGTGCTAATGATGTTGAACATTTTTTTCATGTATTTATTGGCCATTTGGATTTCATCTTCTCTATTGGCCATTTGGATTTCATCTTCTCTGAAGTGTCTATTTAGTTCAATTGCCCATTTCTTGATTGGGTTTTTCTTTTAGTATTAAGTCTTTTAAATGTTTTGTATATTCTAGATATTAGTCCTCTATCAGAAGACTAGCTGGCAAAGATCTTCTCCCATTCTGTAGGCTCTCTCTTTAGACTCTTGACAGTTTCCTTTGATAAGCAGAAACTTTTTAGTTTAATGCCATCCCATTTATTAATTTTTGTTTTAATTTCCTGAGCTTTTCTTTTATTTTTAATGGTGCATTGTAAATATACATGTTAGTGATTCATAGTGATACATTCATGCAAGTACAGAACATTATTTGTTCTTTTTCTTCCCCATACCTTCTTTTTCTCTCTCCTCCTCCCTCCCCCAATCCCCTTCCACTAATTTACTGCTTTCTTGTGTATATTTTCTTGAGCTCTATTTTCTTTCCTTTTTTCTCTCTAGCTTCAACATGTTAGAGAAAACATGGGATCCTTGACTTGCCGAGTCCAGCTGATTTCACTTAGCACAGTATTCTCCACTTTCATCCATTTTCCTACAAATGACATGATTTCATTCTTCTTCATGGCCGAGTAAAATTGTATTGGGTACATAAATCACATTTTTTTATCTATTAATCTGTTGACGAACATCTAGGTTGGTTTGTAACTTGACTATTGTGAATTGTGCTTTGCTAAACATGGGTATACCTGTATCACTACAGTATTCTGACTTTAGTTCTTTTGGATACACACTGAGGAGTGGTACCTGAGTCATGGGGTGGTTACATGCCTAGTCTTTTGAGGAACTTCCATACTTATCTTCATATAATTGTACTAATTTGCAGTGTTTTTTCAGTGACAGGATTAAAATTGAAAACTATATCTTCATAGTACATTTCAAAGAGGGAAGAAGTTTGGTCAGGATCTTCATGGTGAGTCACTGAAGAGGAAGGGCAGCCCGTGATAACATTCTTTAGGTTAAAAGGCAGCCCATGAATAATAAAAAGATACTAGAAGAGCCTAAATATACTCATTGTTGATGAAGAGGTTTATAAGTAAGGAAGAAAATAGTTCTGGACATTAGATTTTACTCTCAACAATCAAGTTACTTAGGTGTGTGACCTAGAGAAGGTCGGATAATCCTCTAATCCCTTTCTTTCTTTTGTTGCAAAACAATCATACCTCAGAGCTGAGTATTAATGAGACAAATGAAAACAACACAATCCTGAAGGCAAAAATAGATGCTTAATTAAAAATTGCATTTATTTCTCCTATTATTTTATGACAGTTTTGCTAATGTCTGATACAGGTTTTTGTTTTCTTCTCTTCTTTTGGCTAGTCTTATTAATAGCTCCCAATTTTCTTCTCTGTCACCTGGTTTGTGCAGTAATCAGAGCATAATATTTGCATCCTGGCCCTTCACAAAAGAACAAGAACCTCCTCCTTTGCTGAGAACTTCAGATTATGATGTAAGGTGTTTCCACAAAAGAATCTACATTGTCTATATTATTGATGCCACCTGCCTAACTGTTGTCAATAGATTTGCGACAATACAAGATTTACCTTCTTCTTTTCCTTGGAGTAGACTTTGCAAGAACCCTTTTTCCAAGTATGCTGATTATGCACAGTGACCTCGGCATTCCTCAGTCCTTTGTCTTTGCATATATTTGGTTCTACTCTCATACCAGTTGATCCCTCAAGACTAGCTCAAGGATTTGTTCCATGTGAATGGTTCTCTTATCTTTCCAAACATATTACATAACTCTTTTCTCTGTATGAACTCCTTAGCTACATATCTGATACTTATTACTGCCTCTACCCTCATGATTATGAGGCCTGAGAGGGCATATACTTGTTTTATTTTTTTTTAATATTTTTATGTCACTAGAACCTAGTGAATGGAATGATGGATAGTACTTGTCAAATTAATAATATGGAATTGGATAGAAGGTAAAGAAAAAAAAGAGCCTGGATTTTTAAATGACTGCTACACAAACATTTAATAATGAATATCTTGTGTTTTATGGAAAAGAAAGAATAATCACAATTAGTATATGCTTCCATTATGTCAGTTTATTATTTCATTACTTAACTATAACCTTTTATTTTTATATCATATTTGTAAGTTTAGGTATGTTCATGTTACCAGTTTTATGCATTATTTATTGGATGAAGATTTAAATTCAGTTCTGCTCAATTAAAATCGATTGATTAGATCAGATAATTGAGTCAATACAATCCCCATTGAATATTGCTAATTTTAGAATACTTTATATAAGAAAATTTTACATTCAGATATAATACGTAGTTGATTCTTGTTATTTGTGGTAGGACTATAAAATTACCACGAACACTGAGTAATGAACCATTGTTAACAGAGGAAATTAAGGGTTAGGTTTCTACAAGCCTCTGATCACAGACCAATACTTAACCTTTTTTAAAATGTGTGTTTTTCTCATTTAAAATTTCGTTTAAGGTTTTCCAAAATGATTCTCAGGATCCAATAAGTGGGTTTTTTTTTCTTTTAAGTGTATATTTACCTCAACTATATGTGCTAATCTATAAACTTCACTACCCTGGCCTACAAAGTGAAATAATTATCCCGAAGATTAGGGAGGTAATCTGTGTGTAGTTCCTGATGCATAGAATGCAGGTAAGAAGCTCTAGATATTATTGCTAGTGTTGATATAGAGCAGAGAAAAGAAGCAGAAACAGCTCTCATCCCTATTCTCTCTTTCTTTCTTTTAGCTCCTTCCTCCCCCTTCACAAACATCTCACAATTCTATTTTACATTGTGCCCTGATCTACGTGGGATATCAGGTAGCATAATAATTTCATAATAAAAGAGTTGGCCTTTTGTATTAAAAAATAAAATAAAATGTGTGTTTTTATTTAAAGACACAATATATAAGTCCATCTATATTCCATTGACGATGAACTCATGGCCAAAACACAATAAATCACTTTGGAATGAAGATTATCTAACATACCTATTTTCTTCATAAAGTGCATCCCAGGCTCTTACATTTAAAATACTAGACAGCCCTGCAGCAATATGCCTGGAGCCCACTTTATTCAGCAAAATCACTAACAAAAAGCACAAAAATGCAAAAAGAATAGCACTAAATAGAAAACGGAGAGGATACGTATTTAAACGAGCCAAACCATAAGGCAGTGTTACCTTTGTGCAACCATAGGCCATTTGGGGAATATCCAGTTGGGTGTCTCAAATATTTTGACACTCTGATTAAGTCTTCACATGACCATAACTGCTCAAGTATATTTTAGCAAGTAGGCCAGATTGCATATAGGGAATCTGAGAATAATAAGGATTGGCTATATCCTTGTAATAATATCACTGCACATTGAAATGATCCATCAACAGTGCTCTTTATTCTTGGAAGATAATACATGTATCATTCATAAAACTTGATTTAATAGCTATCTAGGATTAAGGTGGACTAAATTGTTGCTGGAGGCAGCAACAAGAGAAGGTGGGAAACACCGAGTCTGTTGTTAAAGCTTGGCTTTTCAAGCTACTTGATCCTTTCCAACATTAATTACCAATGAGAATATTTTCTTTCCACTTCTCTTTCCACATAGCTATAGCTCCTGCATTTACACAGAAAAAAAACACAGTAAATGGACATAATTAATATGGATTGCAGGCTATTTCAGAAATGTACTAAGCTCAAGTTCTCATTTGCAAAGACAGTTGTAAAACAAACATATATATATATATATATATATGGTTGTATATATATGTATATATATATGTAACAGCAACAGATAACATATTAAAAATAAAGCAAAATAGTTTCATTGCACTTTGAAACTTATGTAATAGCATAATCATCTCTCCTGTACCAAAAGTTAGCTGTCAATGTTTCACACCAATCATAAATAATAGCCGGCCTGAGATTTCTACAAGGCAACTCTGTTACTATAACCTGGAATCTTGCATTTACCTAATTGTGCATATTTCTACTGTTACTCCTGGTGCTACTTCTTATGCATGCACATGAGAAAAATGCGTCTTAGATTTGTTTGTGCCTCATTCCAAAATTTTGCACTATTCTTATGCATTGTATTTTATAACTAGCAGAGTTCCTTCTTGAATTGGGTACTAGGAAGCTCAAACTGATTTTAAGAGCATTTCACAATTCTGAATGATAATTCTGTTAAATAGTTATTTGTCCTAATTTTCTCCAGAATCATTTTCTAAGTGCATCACTCTTTTATACTACCTGGAATGCTTTCCAGTTTGTATTCTCTTGTGTGATAAGCTTTTGCATCCATAACCACAAATCCTTTCTGTAACTAAAATGGACTTGTTTAATTGCTTCAAGAATATGAATGGTGATAAAGTAATGTTTATACTAAAATGTCAAAAATAGCATATTTTA
>PVJS01018047.1:0-35399 GCA_004027185.1 Glis glis | reverse complement strand
GTGTGTGTGTGTGTGTGTGTGTGTGTGTGTGAGAGAGAGAGAGAGAGAGAGAGAGAGAGAGAGATTGATTGATTTTTGGCTTGAGAAATATGAAGACATAAGTTTCATACTGGAAACAAACTAAATGCTAAGACCATAAGCTTTCTTATGCCCCCAGAAATGGGCAGCACAGAACTCTCTGGGCAAGAGATTGAAAAAATTCTCTCTGGAAATTTGAGCAGCCCAAGAGGAAAGACCAAAAGATAGGACATGAGTAGTTCCCCAAGAAAGCAACCCTGTGAGAGCACCTAAAAACATGGTCAGTAAGCTCCATTCACACTCAAGAGTTTACTATTTGCTTTCAGATCCCTTTTTAAACATGAAGAAACTGAGTCTGATCATACATTAGAGGCAAGTAACATGAAATGGAGAAACAGAAGTAAACATAAAAAAGAAAAACTGGAGAGAGAGTAACACATAAAAAAAATATCTGTCATTAGGGGCTGGGTGTGTATCTCAGTAGTAGAATACATGCCTGACATACATGAAGCCCTGGGTTCAATCCCCAGCACTGGGAAAAAAAAATCTATTGTGAATATTCTCAATGTGAGTATCTACAATATTGTACATATCACTGATAGTTGTTTTTGGTTTGTTAGTTTATTTTCTCTGGATAGTCTCTTTACTCAAAGTTGCCTTGCCCGCTCCCCAATGTTTCTTTCAGTCCCTGTATTTCACATTAGATGCTTTCCTCAAATATCTAATAATGAACAGGAGGACCATTCAGAGAATAAGTGCTCCTGGAAATGAAAAATGAGAGCATAATTGGAAAAACTGAATAGAAGAACTGGAAGCTGATATACCTCCCCAAAAGCAGAGAAAAAAGACAGAGATGGACAAGAGGACAGAAAAGATAAGAAAATTAGAGGAACTCTTCATGAGGTCCAACATTCAAGTAACTAGAGCTGAAGAAAAAGAAAAGAGAAAATGGAGGGAAAGCAGGAACCTTTCCTAGAAAAGAACATGTTTCCAGATGAAAAGGACCACATGCCAGCACACATTCACTCAACAAATATTTACTGAATGCCTACCACGTACCAGATATCATTTTAGGTGCTAAAATGATATCTGACAGAGGAATAGCTGTAGACCAATATTTAGAATATACAAAGAACTTAAAAAACTTAACACTAAAAAACAAATAACCTAAAGAAAAAATGGTCAAGTGAACTAAACAGACACTTCACAAAAGAAATACAAATCGCCAATAAGTTCATGAAAAAATGTTCAAAATCATTAGCGATCATAGAGATGCAAATCAAAATTATACTGAGGTTCCAACTAACCCCAACCAGAATGGCAAGCATCAAAAATATAAACAATAATAAATGCTGGTGAGAATGTGGGGAAATAGGAACATTGTCGGTGGGACTGCAAATTGGTGTAGCTGCTTTGGAGATCAGTGCAGAGGTTCCTAAGAAGACTGGGAATGGATCTACCGTGTGATCCAGTTATACCACTCCTGGGTATTTTTCCAAAGGGATTGAAGTAAGAATATTATAGTAATATATGCATTTCTATGTTTATAGCAGCACAATTCACAATAGCCAAATTATGGAACCAGCCTAGGTATCCATCAAAAGATGAATGGATCTCTCTCTCTCTCTCCCTGTCTCTCTCTCTCTCTACTTAGTGAGGTCCTCCGCAACTTCATGAGACCCGGTTTCAAAATAAAGTATAAAAAATAGGGCCGGGGGTGTAGCATGGAGGTAGAATGCCCCTGGGTTCAATCCCCAGTACCACAAAAAAAAGAAAAACAAAATGTCATTTGCAGAAAAACGGATGGAACTAGAGAATATTATGCTAAATGAGATCAGCCAGTCACAAAAAATGAAGGGTAATATGTTTTCTCTCATATGTGGAAGCTAGGGAGAAACTGGGATACAAAAGGGACTCCAGAAAAAGGAGAAACCCCAGTGGAGTGATGGAGAGGGTGTAATGGAGGGAGGCAGGTGGGGGGAGGGAGATTTGATGAAGGAAACACTTTAATTGACATGATGTACATATACAAAATTATCAATGCCAATCTCAATATCAGGTACAGGGAAGGGGAGGGAGTGAGGTGGGAGCCAGGGGGAAGCTTACCAAGTGTTGTGTGTATGTATGTCTCTATTACTCTGAACTTCATCATGATGTATGACTACAATGCACCAACAAATAAAAAGCAGGTACCTTGTTTCATTTGGTGGATCTAACAATGTTCTGATAGACTGATGGCCACTGCAAATGCTTCACGGCCCTTTTTATGTGCTTAAAATTGAACATGAAAACCAAATTATTCTATTTTTATTCATTGTTTAACCACTATGAAAAAGAAAAAATAATTGTTTTCCTTAAAAGAAAAATAGTAAATTTCCACTTACTAAACAGAAACAATTCAGAAAATGGCCTAGTATCAAAAAGAAATACTCACTTCACAGCTCTGCCATCTGTTGGGAATATTTGGCCTTAGTTTCTGTTCACAAACTACTTTTCTCATTTCTTCAACCGATGGATCAGAAGGTACAAGGTCGTAATAAGGCAGCTGGTAGTCTTCATGAATTCCTATATTGGTAAAAAAAAAATCCATTTTTAAGAATTTATTCAGCTAACGCCAAACCATTAGAAGATTCTCCCAAGAGGCCTATTACAAAGTCCCATTACTAAACCAGGTAAATGGAACAAAGCTCACTGCGTTCTCTCTCTTATCCACATCTGCATCAACAACCCATCTCCCCTGAGACACTGTTGGGCCTGCCCCTTTCTGAAACTCAATATTGCCGTGAGATCAGCAAAGGCTATTTTTAATGATAGTTAGCTATGAGCCCTGATGACTGGGTTGACATTTTTCCCTATAACCCTATTGTACAAAAATGAAATTTTATTCAGAGTGTACAGCTTCTTAGTACAAGAATATATACTTTCTCAATGAGATGTGACTCCAAAGTAAGACTTAAGGCAAACATGAAATACAAGGCGCTCTCTCTACTTGAATCTGTCAATAACATGTCCTATTTGCTACAATACCAACATATACTCAGTCCCTCACTGCCTCAAAAACCTGAGGCCCCAGGTCTCAGCTAAGCCTGGACCTCCAAGTCTAAGAGAGTATTTCATGACAAGTGCTCAATCTAAAATGAAACCTAAAAGTTAAAACAAACTTAACTCTAAAAAATAATGTAATGTAATGGTAATTGCATTGTCATTAATTTCCAACAATCAAGCTGGGAAAAATAACTATCATCTCAAAGAAAAGAAGACATCTGACTCAGGTACATGTTAGAAACAGCTTCCCAGATGGCTTCTCAAGCTGCTGTCCATTCTAAATAACTACAGTAAGAGATAACAAGGGGTTGGGTCCTGATGCTTCCCAAAATTCACACAGAAACAGGCAATGAAGACACCAGGATCAAGCTGTGCACTGGCATGCCATGCCATGCCCTTCACTCCAGGTTTTACCTCCTTTGTTTTCTCTGGTACTCTCTGTGATCACCTATCAGACGGCTAACTACAGAATTTCATTCAACAAAAAAGAAGGCAATTCTCGAACAACTTCTGCTCAAAACAAACTGTTGGGGGAAGGGAGAGCAATTTACCACCAATGGAACATCGTCGAGCGATTTCCCAGAACACTAAGCCCATTGCATAGATGTCAGCACGTTTGAAGGATTCAAAATGTTTCATATTTATGGAATCATCTAGAACTTCAGGGGCCATATACCTATAAAAGAAGTCAACATTTTATTTTATTGAATGGTAGCCACATTATCTTTGAACTTTTTTCATATATTTTCTTCTACTCCTAAGAATAAAATAAAAAAAACACTTTTTTCCCTTTAGCATGGTTCTACTGTTTATAAAAATGATTCACACTTATGAAAATTTCCCCAAGTACACAAATAAAAAGTGAAAAAGCCCATCCCCTTCCTGCCACAGCATGATAACATTTGGATTAACATCCCTTCAGACATCTCTCTATACATAGACATATATACATAATATTACATAACTGAAATTATATTAGACTCAAGAAAAATATTACATATCCACACTGGTTTAAAATTAACGAAGGCAACTAAATCATAGGAAAAGATAAAATGGCAGCTTCATGCTATCTGCCTCTGATCTCGGTTTCCAGTAAAAGACACACATGTAACAGTTTTTCCTATTAAATACACTAATATACACCATTTAGTGTACTCTGCAGAAGCTATGTATTTTAATTTGGAAGTTTTGTCACTAAAACAGGATGAAAAAGGCAAGTACATACTCCAGGGAACAAAATAAGAGATAATCCCTGGGTCAGTCAAGAGTTTTAAAGAGTCCCCACTGAATCTGGAAATCCGTAAGTACAATTTAGACAGACTAAAGCTGCTAGCTCTTTCCAAGGTTAAGGCAGCAGTTCTGAGGAAATGTTGTGGCAACATGATGCATTAAACAGAGCAAGGGCTTTGGGGTCAGAAATCTCAGCTCTTCAGCTTACTCTCCACATGAAGTTGGTCACATTACTTAGCCTCCACAAGGTGGTTTCCTTATCTGTGAATTAGTGGTAATATCACCTGCCTCATTAGGTTCTTTTGAGAACTCATGGATTCAACTAATATTTATTGAGGATCTACTACATATTAAGCACTGTGATAGATGCTGGAAATACAAGGTTGTTCTCGGGCAGCTTATAAGCCAATGGACAATTACAACATAATGTGGTTAAGTGCCTCAATGGTCCAAGTTCAGTGTGATATGAAAGCCTTTGGCAGGGATGTCTAAGAGTCTTGAGGACCAGAAAAGTCTTCCTGGGAGAAAGGAAGGACAAAAGTTAAGGAAGTAGCAGGGAAAAGTATGTTCTAGGACATAGCACATGCAAAAGTTCTAAGGAAGAGAAAGGCAAATTTTCAGCAACTGAAAATATGAAAACAGTTGGGCTAACTATAGCATAGCATGTGAGAAGGGCATAAATGAGGCAATATATGTAAAATATCTATTAATATGACTGGGACATAAAGGTACCCTATAAACATTAGATACTATTGTTATTATAATTAACATAGCTAATGATAATATTATCTGAAAAGGCCACCTTTCATCAGCAGGCATCTTTTTTGTTTTTTGGTACTGGAGATTTAACCCAGGAGCATTCTACCAATGAGCTACATCCCCAGCCCTATTCTTTCTTCTTCTTTTTTTTTTTTTTTTTTTTTGTGGCACTGGAGATTGAACCCAGGGGCATTCTACCTCTGAGCTACACCCCAGCCCTATTTTTTATCCTTTTTTAAATTTTGAAACAGGGTCTCACTAAGTTGCGGAGGGCCTCACTAAGTAGCTGAGGCTGACCGCGAACCCGGATCCTCCTGTCTCAGCCTCCCAAGTACTGTGATTACAAGCATGCGCCACCACGCCTAGCCCCGTTCTTTATTTTTGAAACAGGGTCTCACTAAGTTGCTGAGGCTGGCCACGAACCTGTGATCCTCTTGTTTCAGTCTCCCAAGTTCTGGGATTACAAGTGTGTGCCACCAGGCCTAGCCACCAGGCATCTTTTTAAGTCAGGTAACCGTGGCTTCAGATCAGGTAAGACCATGAGACCTTCTACCTGAGGGCAATCTAATAAAGTACAAGTTTGAGTTTCAAAAAAGAAAACATATATGCAAATGAAGAAATAGGAAAGAAGTTGATTTCGAGAGATACTAAGTATCATTCATTCACAAGTATACCTTTTTGTTCCCACTCTGTGGTTTGGAGCAATATCAATTGTATCTGTGGCTGAATCATGTCTTACTGCCAGTCCTAAGTCTGCAATACAGCATGTTCCATTCTTCTTCACCAAGATATTCTTTGATTTCAAATCTCTATGAGCAATGGCTGGTTTTCCTAAAGAACCAAAAATTTAAAATGACTGCTTAAGAATTAAAACCAAAAGCCTCTCTTCCCCTCATTATGAAAGTATCTTGGCTACATCATCTGCCACACCCAGGTGATTACTAAATAACCTCAAGTAAAACCCTATACCAAAAGTTGCTGAAATTATATATATATATTTTTTTGCGGTACCGGGGATTGAACCCAGGGGTGTTCTACCTCCGCGCTACACCCCTGGCCCTATTTTTTTTATGCTTTATTTTGAAACCGGGTCTCACGAAGTTGCGGAGGGCCTCACTAGATAGATAGATAGATAGAGAGAGAGAGAGAGAGAGAGAGAGAGAGAGAGAGAAGAGAGAAAGGAAAGAGAGAGAGCGCGCACGCATGTGCACGCGTGCGCTGAGGCTGGCCGCGAACCCGGATCCTCCGGTCTCCGCCTCCCAAAGTACTGGGATTACAAGCGTGCGCCACCACGCCCAGCTTGAAATTATATTTCTTAAAAGAAAAATGGAGCTGGGCATGGTGGCGCACACTTGTAATCCCAGTACTTTGGGAGGCGGAGACTGGAGGATCCGGGTTCGCGGCCAGCCTCAGCTCGCTCTCTCTCTCCCTCTGTCTCTCTCTCTCTCTACTTAGTGAGGCCCTCCACAACTTCGTGAGACCGGGTTTCAAAATAAAGTATAAAAAATAGGGCGGGGGGTGTAGCGCAGAGGTAGAACGCCCCTGGGTTCAATCCCCGGTACCGCAAAAAAAAAAAAAAAAAAAAAGGAAAATGGAGACAGTTAAGATGTTCCCAAAAATAATGCTCAAACAACATAAGTCCAAAAATTCAAAGATGGGGGATGAAAAAAGTTACCAGTTTTTTTGCGGGTAGCTTATGAACTTTTTACAAGAACCCTAGTCACAGATTGCTATTCTAGCCTAGGAACCAAGCAGGTTCCTATCATCCTTGAAATGTACTCAATATTAAAAATAGTTTCTTTGATACTAACTACTAGAAAAAAGTGCTTTTCAATTCTTAATTGCCAAACTATGGAACCAGCCGAGATGTCCATCAACAGATGAATGGATTACAAAATTATGGGATATATACACAATGGAATTCTACTCAGCCATAAAGAAGAAAATTATGTCATTTGCAGGGAAATGGATGAAAGTGGAGAATATTATGTTAAGTGAGATTAGTCAGTCACAAAAAGTGAAGGGTCAGATGTTCTCCCTCATATGCGGAAGGTAGGGAGAAATGGGGGCACAGGAGGGACTCTAGACAACGGAGGAGAAACCTTAGTGGTGTGAAGGAGGGGCTCTAACTGAGGGAGATGGGAGGGGGTAGGAAGACTTGAAGAGGGAAACACCTCAATGGTCATGATGTACATACACAAACTTATCAATGCTAATCAACGTGTTGAGCATGGGAAGGTAGGGAGGGGGAGAGAGTGGGGCAGGAACTAGGGGAGGGCCCAAAAGTGCTGTGTGCATGTACACCTCTATCACCCTGAACTTCATGGAGATGTATGATTACAATGAACCAATAAAAAAAGTCTTATTAAAAAGTAATAATTACAATGTGGAAAACTTGGAACCCTCATAGACTGAAGGGAGGAAGGTTTAACAGTTCAGGAAAAACATTCTGGCAGTTCCTCATCCATTAAGTAGAATTACCATATGATCCAGCCATTCAAAAGTCCTACCCAAGATAGCTAAAAACATATATCCACATAAAAATTTGAACACTAACGTTCACTGCAATATTATTCATAATAGCCCAAATTAGAAACAACTCAAATGTTTATCAACTGATAAATGAATACACAAAATGTGGTATATCCATATACAACAGAACATAACTCAGTCATAAAAAGAAATATTAATATATGCTACAACATGGATGAACCCTGAAAACATGCTAAGAAGCCAGTCACAAAAGACCATACATTATATGACTCTTATTTATGTGAAATTTCCAAAAGAAGAAAATCTATAAAGAGAGAAAACAGACTGGTGGTTGTCTAAGGCTAAGGAGTTTGAGTTTTAAACTCTTTATAGGGTTTCCTTCTGGAGTGATGAAAATGTCCTAAAATTGGCTGTGGTGATAGCTACACACTTGGTGATATTTTAAAAACCAACTTTAAACTGTATAACTGTATACTTTAAATTGTATACTTTAAACTGTATATGAATTATTAAGTAAAAAAAACCCTGTTATAATCAATAATAACACAGATGGGGCTGGCTAAAAAATGAATAGAAGAGTAGGGGGCCATCAGACAGAAAATGGACAATACCAAGAGCAGAGAGGTCTATTAGCACCTGCTATCCTACAATGCACAAATACTGTAGCATAAAATTACTATCTATAGAATTAGAGCGTTTATATAAATCAGTAAGAATGAGAAAACGAGACTATTAAGAAATAAGAATAAAGAAAGTCTAAGGTCACAGAATAAAGAAAAGGTTGTTTTAAGATTTGGCAGTAGAGCAAAACTTCTTATCTAAAATTTAGTATATTTAAATTATCAACTGTAAACTGTTTCATGTTGTCTCTCTATAAAGGTCAAGTATAATTATTAGATGACTATACAAACTTACACAGTATGTTGATGTTTAAATAGCACTTTCATATTTCATTTGAGACTACACATAAAAAATATATTCTCTGAGGCTTGAATTTTAAAATTAAGATCCTAAGAATCATAAAGACTGAATACTACTTCTAAGAACTCACAAAAATATCAGTGTTGTTATAATGATTAGAAAACCTCTAAACAAATTCCTAGATTCCTAACTCTGAGATTTTCAAGAGAAAAACAGAATGTTCTTATCTAAAAATTAATTTTATCTCCAGTTAGTCTGATTTCTATTTTTTAGTAGAATCAGATTCATGGGAGCTTAAAGCTTAAATGATAGAATTGTTTGAAGAAGTACCTTGGGTACCAACAATCTCCATGTGAAGATGGGCAAGACCGCTTGCTGTGGACAGAGCGAGTTTGATCATTCCTTCCACAGTAACTGTGTATCTGTTCAAATAATCAAAAAGGGATCCATGCTCATGATAATCTGACACCAGCCAGAGCTGAGTCCATGTACCATTGTCTGCAAAACAGAATAACATGTTTCAGTTGGTTGCAGAACATTTATGATTTACTAACAAATTCTACAATGTAAAATTATCACTTTTTACTCTCAACCATGAATCACACAACTGCAACATGATGCCACTTTAAGTTTTTTTGTATTTCCTTAACATTTTCTTGTATATTCAGTTTGTCATATACTTTTACATATATATCCTTTAGATTAGTCAGAGGAAGCCCCCTCTTCATGAGCTAAGGCAAGGATATTTAATCCCATGTAAGAGATAGAGATGGTAACTTTCTTGAGTCCACACATACAGCAGCAGAGGTGGGACTCTTTTGAGGACCTAAAAAAATGCCTGGGTTAGATTAGGTGCTCAGTGGCTATTTCTGGAAGGGAAGAAGGAAAAGGGAGGGAAATAAGAAGGGAGGAAAATGAGAAGCATCAGGAGCACAGTGTGGCCACAGTGGGAATGGCACAAGATGGGACAGAACTGAAGCAAGCTTCAGTGACAAGTGACAAGCTTTAGTGACAGACTGATAAATGGATACACAAAAGAATTTATATATTTCACAAAGATGCCAGACAATATGACTCCAAGGTTGCTAGCTTAGAAAAACAAAACTAGGCTGGGTGTAGTGGTGCACGCTTGTAATCCCAGTACTTGGGAGGCTGAGACAGGAGGATCCGGGTTCGCGGCCAGCCTCAGCTACTTAGTGAGGCCCTCTGCAACTTAGACCCTGTTGGGTTTAATCCCCAGTACAGCAAAAAAAAAAAAAAAAAAAAAATAGTGGTACCTCTGACACATAGGGAAAGCTGGGATGGGAACTGAAATGTCAGGAAAAGAAAAGCTAAAAAAGCTAGGACTGAACCCAGTTTAATATGACGTGCACCTAAGCAACAAAAAGTTCTTTCGTAAGCTGATACATGGATTTGAAATGTGTTTTCTCACAGGAACAATGGTAAAGATGCTAACTAGGCTCCTAGGCTAGACTGGTCCACAAAAGCCATTTACCCTAGATATAATTGGAAAACCATATATTTAAGTAAATAATGAAGGAGTAAAGCACTACAACTTTAAGAGATAGCACAATTCTATAAAAGATTTATGCTTGAGTCATTCTGACCTGGACTGGAATCCAGGGCCTGCCTGCTATTGATTACATAACTTCAGACATGCTTAACCAATGGGCCTCTTTTTTCTCCTTTTACACAAGAATAACACCTTACTTTGTAACATGCTGGAAGATTTTTAAAAAAAGAATACAGTACTAGATTTTTTTTTTTTTTTTTTTGCAGTACCGGGGATTGAACGCAGGGGCGTTCTACCTCCGCGCTACACCCCCGGCCCTATTTTTTTATACTTTATTTTTGAAACCGGGTCTCACGAAGTTGCAGAGGGCCTCACTAAGTAGAGAGAGAGAGAGAGAGAGAGAGAGAGAGAGAACTGAGGCTGGCTGCGAACCCGGATCCTCCGGTTTCCGCCTCCCAAAGTACTGGGATTACAAGCGTGCGCCACTACGCCCGGCCCAAAAGGGAGATTTTCTAAGGTAACTAATCAGAGAAGCAGAAGGAAGGTTATGTGAGAAGCTGTGCATAGCCACTGTCTGAGATAGAATTAACTAAATTAGGAGGATGAAGATAAAGGAAAAAGAAATTGAGGTGGAAGCGGCAGGTTCTGAGCAGAGACCTTAACCCCTACAAAAAAGAAGGGGTAGGAAAGAGCCAGTAGGATCTGCTACTTCCCATGGTGACCACCAGATGACAGCATCCACTTGAACAAACAGGACAAAAAAGTTCAGGGCACAACAGCCCTAGCATTTTGTACCCATGTGTTTGCAACTTGAAACATGCCTAACACAGGCCTTGGGTGAGGTTTCAGCTTCAAAATGCAGATTTGAGAGTTACCATCATAGTAGACTTTGAAACTATGTTCTTTATGGAAGCAATTACTATTTGCAGAATTGGAGCCTTCTTATAAATCAGTAAGGAGAG
Organism: Glis glis; assembly: GCA_004027185.1. NCBI lineage: Eukaryota > Metazoa > Chordata > Mammalia > Rodentia > Gliridae > Glis > Glis glis. Next base: position 24,458 of record PVJS01018047.1, on the reverse strand, counting down.
TAAGACTTTGAGAAAACGAGACAACTAGTAAGATATAAGAATAAACAAAGAGCTGGACATGGTAGCATACACCTGTAATCCTAGTACTTGGGTGAAACAGAAGGATCACAGGTTCGAGGACAGCCTCAGCAACGTAGCAAGACTCTCAGCAACCTCGTTGAGATCCTGTTTCAAAACAAATTTTTCTTTTTTTTTTTTTTGAGATACTATGGATTGAACCCAGGGGCATTCTACCTCCGAGCTATACCCCCAGCCCTATTTTTTAATTCTTTTTATTTTGAAACAAGCTCTCACTAAGTTGCGGAGGGCCTCACTAAGTAGCTGAGGCTGGCCACGAAACCAGATCCTCCGATCTCAGCCTCCCAAGTACTGGGATTACAAGCGTGCCCCACCATGCCCACCTAAAACAAAATAATTTTTTAAAAGAAGGGCTAGGGGTATAGGTTGGAGGTAGAATGTCCCTGGGTTCAATCCCCAATTCCAAAAAGAAAAAGAAATACAGAGGAATAAGCTAAGAGACACTATAAGAATTCAATAAGTGTATTACAGAATGTGGTAAGCCCACAGGAAAGGATGGAGGTAAGCATAAAGACTTTAAGAGATGTATGAGGAAATATCAACCAAATCAAATGAATCTAAATAAACAATTGTGAGTTTTTTGTTTTAAGAAAGGAGACAATTTCAGATTTGGACCAGATGGGATATTTGATGACATTCTAAAAACTGGCAATGGTAGTATGGTGGTTTCATAAAAAGATTCCTCATCATTTAAAGATATGAATTAAAAATGCTTGTAGACGAAAAGATATGTAATCTGGGATTGGCTTCAAATAATTTGGTTAGGGACCAAGTAGGATCAGAGATCAACAATTAATGTGAGCTAATAATTATTCAAGCTGTTGATGGGGAACCAATACACTGTTCTCCACTTTCTATATATTAAAAATTTTCAATAAATAATTTCTTTCAAAAAAACAAGCAACACATGCTTGTTGTCAATAAATTTGAAAATACAGAGAAGCAAAAAGAAAAATCATGGGAATCACTAATAACCACCGAGATTACACACTGTTAATATTTTGAAGAAATAAATACTGCTGAAGAAAATGGGATGGGAAGTGGGCATGGTGGTGCACACCTGTAATCCCAGTACTTTGGAAGCTGAGCCAGGAGGATCACAGGTTACAGGCGCTGCAGCCTTAGCAACTTAGCAAGACCTTGTCTCAAAATAAGAAAAAAGGGCTGGGGATGTAGTTCAATGGTAGAACATCACTGGGTTCAACCCACAGTGCTGCTAGAAAAAAAAAGGATGAGAGAGAAGAAAAAAGATGACTATAAGGCTGGCCAAGCTACAAAAAAACAATGATAGAAACAAAACAAACAGGAAAGCTGGGAAATGCATTTGATCCAGGGTGAGGATAGTGACAGTTGAGTTGTAACACAAATCTGACTCAAGTTGTAAGAGTAGGAACTATGGGCAGACAGGTATTAACTGAAGCCAAAACAGCGGGCAGAGTCTGAGATCACTGCTAGTGGTCACCACTCAGCCTGGTTCTGCTGATGCCGCTCCTTTGGTTCCTCAGGATCTGCCCCGACTTGGGCCTTGCACCTGCCTATGGGCAAGAAAGTATCTACATGGTCACCTCCAACAAGGGAGTGTGGGAGAAACCACTTCTGTTTAACTGAGTTCACTTAAAAGATTAACCTGCTTAGCCCCTAGCAACTCAAAACATACAATATATTGAGGAGTTATTTCTATTCTTCTCATAAATAAGCTCAATGGTCTATACTGAAATGTCCTACGGGTCAGTAAGACATTAAAAGGAAACAAGTATCTGAGCCTATCCTACCTCAAAATTTTGAGCAATCAAAGTTTGTAAATTTTTTCTATATTATAGCTATAATTGTCTAACTGCCCAGAAATAAAAAACAAAAGTACATGGCTTCTTTTACAGCTCATTTACATTTTATAAAACTATTATAGATTTAGAAACATGTTGTCAAGAGTTAAGAAAATCTTTAACAAGTTCCTCCCTCTAAAAGATTGTATTTGATTTAATTGGTCTCATCTATATGACAAACATCTATTTCTTACCAAATTTGACAAAGTTTAGTAGCTATGTCCATAAACAGGCTTAAAGAGACTTTGTTATATTCAAGATAAGCAAATGTTACTGACCTTTATTATCTGCTGCTATAAATCCCAGGATGTTTTCATGGCGTAACATTACTGTTTGATAAATCTCTGCCTCACGGAACCATGAACGTTCTTCTCTAGAAGAAAATATCTTAACGGCAACTTCTTCTCCCCGCCACTTTCCTCGCCAAACTTCTCCAAATCGACCTTTGCCAATGCTTTCTTGTAACACAATAGTTCTTGCAATTGTTCTCTGAACAAGCAATGGTAAACCTAAAGACAAAAATAAATGGTATTCAACACAATCAATAATATGATTCAAGCTGGGTGTGGTGGTGAACATTTGTAATCCCAGTACTTGGGAGGCTGAGACCAGAGGATCCAGGTTCGTGGCCAGCCTCAGCTACTTAGTGAGGCCTCTGCAACTTAGTGAGACCCTGTTTCAAAATAAAAAATAAAAAAAATAGGGCTGGGGGTGTAGCTCGGAGGTAGAATGCCCCTGGGTTCAAGCCTCAGTACAGAAAAAAAAAAAACCCACACACAATATGATTCAAACACCGGACAAGTGCTAAAGAGTGACCCAGACAGCTATTACTCCCTAAGCTCTACCTTTAAGGAACTTACAATTTCACTGGGGAGATAGAGTACATCTGCAAAAAATGAACAATTAAAAAGGGGAAAGGAACATAATAAATACAAAAAAAGAACCCAGAAACTCCTGCCTAGAGGGTCAGCACAGGTCTTGTAAAAGTAAGCTGAATTTTGACTGTCATTTACAGAAGGGACAGGACCAAAGGAGAGAGAATGAGGTAGGTGGTTATGGAGGAGTATGGGAGCAAAGGCAGAGGAAGGAAATGAATAATGCATGTTTGGATAGCCAAACATGCATTAATCAGATGGTATATGTGGCAGAGCAGTAGACGTAAGCAGTCACCAGTAGATGAGGGTACTGAAGCCCAGTCAGGCTCACAATGACCAATGAGGGCTGTGGGTAAAAAAAAAGAGAACCCATTAAAGATGTCTGAGAAAAGAACCACAATGGGGGAAATTTTTTTAAATATTATTTTATTTTTTGCGGTACTGGGGATTGAACCCAGGGGCATTCTACCTCTGAGCTACACCCCAGCCCTATTCTTTATTCTTTATTTTGAAACAGGGTCTCACTAAGTTGTGGAGGGCATCACTAAGTAGCAGAGGCTGGTCGCGAAACCGCGATCTTCCTGTCTCAGCCTCCCAAGTACTAGGATTATAATTGTGCACCACCACGCCCAGCTTAAAATATTATTTTAAAAAGATTAATCTGGTAATTTTATTGATGAGAGTAAGAAAGAATATGAACACAAGAAACACAGAAATAAATTCTGACCTAATTTCTAATAAATCAGTAAAAATTGTAACAGAAACCATTTCAAGGCAAACAATTTACTTGCTAGGAACTGAGTACAGAGGAAACACAGGTATCTGAATGAATGATACCAAGTAACTTACCTTGATGATAAAGCAGTTGTGCTTTCACTGAGTGACCTTGTCTTACTCTAAAAAACTTATTTTTAAATATCACCATGCTTAACTTCATTTAAATGAATTTACTAACTACCTATAACATATAAGATATTCTGTATCTGGGACAATCACTTAATATATCCCCCATCCACCAAGAAACTGTCATTTTAACTTATACTGACACTAACAAGTAAAATACCAGTGTACACCATGTTCTTTACTAGAATTTATTCACACAAAATTTGTGTTATTTATAAACTATACTCAGAGAAATAACAACTATAGCTATAGTTACATTTATAGGAACTATACTTACTATATCAAATGAACTCAATGACAATAAATGAAATTGTGTACTCTTTGGTTTCCTAATGTGAAATGTTTATAAATCCAAATGTTAAGTCTTTAAAGCAATTAGAAGCTCTCTTCTTTTTCTCACATGGGTCCTTTTGTTCCCTTGCTTACCTTCCCTACCTTCTGCCACACAATCAGCAGTATAATTATGTACAAGAAGACTGCTAGTTAAAAACAGATCTGTGACAACTTCTTAAAATCAAGGAGCTCTTTTGTACTACAGTAAATCAATTCCTAATTAATGTATGTTGTTTAATGTAGATACTTATTTATTAAATTTTCTTGTAGCCTCACATAGGGCCATACCATGTATTTAAAAGAATACTGCCGGGCGTGGTGGTGCACGCTTGTAATCCCAGTACTTTGGGAGGCGGAGACCGGAGGATCCGGGTTCGCGGCCAGCCTCACCTCTCTCTCTCTCCCTGTCTCTCTCTCTCTCTCTCTCTCTCTCTCTACTTAGTGAGGCCCTCCGCAACTTCATGAGACCTGGTTTCAAAATAAAGTATGAAAAATAGGGCCAGGGGTATAGCGCAGAGGTAGAACGCTCCTGGGTTCAATCCCCGGTACCGCCAAAAAACAACAACAACAACAACAACAAAAAAGAATACTAAAAGCCAGGCACAGTGGTGCATGCCTGTAATCCCAGTTCTTGGAAAGCTGAGACTGGAGGATTGCAGGTTTAAGGCCAGCCTCAGCAACTTAGAGAGACCCTGTTTCAAAATAAAAAGTAAAATAGAGCTAGGGACATGGCTCAGAGGTAGAATGCTCCTGGGTTCAATCTCTAGTACCGAAAAAAAAGAAAAAATAAAATCATACTGACGAGTTAATTTCAGGAAACTAATCTGGAAGTTACAAAGTTAAAAAAAAAAACACAAACAGAAATCTGAAAATGCCTGACAGGTTTAGGACTTATATAAATAGTATAATCAAGAAAGGCAAACAAGACAAAGGAGGCTTTTGTCTTCCCCTTCACCACTGGATTCTAGATGTAGAATGAAAATTAAAAACCAAATTGAGGGCTAGGGATGGAGCTCAGTGGTAGAGCACTTGCCAGTATGTGCAAAGCCCTGGGTTAAATCCCCAGTACTACTACAAAAAAAAAAAAAAAGAAAAACAAATCTAGATTTGTCATAGTATCTATATTGGGTTACCATAACCCACATAAATACTTGAGCATTTTTTAAAGTAACAATTTTCTTCAAAAGACAAAAATAAACAACAGGCCTAATTTAAATCTCTATATTCTCTGCTTTATTCTTCTGTATCTTCAAAACTGCTTGAAAGGAAACATCAACAGGGAAGGGTTCCAAAAGCTTCACATGCAGTGAACAATGGAAGATCTGAAGAGCATGCACGTAACAGTAGCAAGAGATTGCAAGCATGTACAAGACCTACTGAACACTGGCCTAAGAGAATCACTTTTTCACAACTGGCACATACTTTACAATCTAATTACAGCTCAAATGTGGGCACATGTACAACCTGTGATTAAAATTAATGCAACAAGGATTAGGTTATCTTAGAGGTCAGAGCTACTACAGCCCAGCTTCACGGTCTTCCCTATAGTTCCCCAGTGAAAATTATAGTCTTTGAGAGGTAGAGATAAGGCCTTTCCTCAAATATGGTCATGGTGCTGAGTAATAAGCAAGTGAATTCAAAACAGGAAATGCTTAGTTTAACTTTTCCTCAATGAATGAGGAAAGGGTATATTAAACATTTTATTCACATGCATGAGTCCTATGTACAAGGTGACATTAAGGCTTTATAATGACCATAAGGGAAAGATAGGACCTTTTCTGCTATTTTCAATAGATGATGGCTTACGCATGGATAGTGCAGAGAGAAATCAGCACAAACTGTGACTCGGAAAGGAGGCCTGAAACTAAGCCTTTCTTTTTGTACAATGGAGTTGATGCGATATGTCAGAGTTTTCTTCCCAATGTTTTCAATAAGAATTACACCTGTCATTTGGACATAACTGTCAATTTAGCAAGTGCTTTCACGCAAACATCTTGTCTCATTGGAACTTCACAACAGTCCAATGACATGCAAGGGGCAGGGTTCATCACTTTCATTTTAAAGATGAAATAACTCAAGCATATGACATCAGCTAACTGCCCAAAGCCACAAAGCTAGCAAACAATGTAGACAAGCTTTTGAGGGGAAGGCTTAAACAGAGAGAGAAGTTTTCAGATAATAAGAGCTGTAGTCTCTGATGGACCTAGAATATACAGAGAGGGGGAAAAACTCCATTATTTTGTGTCTACATTTTGAAAGGTAAATATTATTTGGGAATCAACTGTCATCTGCATAGCATGCCTTTTCATTGTTTTGGTGGGCTTATGAGTATGGGCTGCTTTGAATTCCTTGGGTGTAAGTTTGGCAATAAAGGAACAGATTCAAGGGGTCAATTCCAAATGATCCGCAGCCATCCTGATTTTCTGTGGCTTTTGGTCCTTGCTTATCATAGTTTTGAACATAGTTACTTATTAGAAAAATTTTCTCTGGGAATCATTTGAACTAACCTGAACTAACTCAGAATCAATGGGAAACCCTAGAAAGCCCTAAAATACTCTCCGTCCACCACTTTTGCCTAAAGACTGTCATATCTTCAGTACCAAGGCTGCTCCTTCTTAGTCCAACCTCTCCTTGTCTCCCTTCCACAGCAGTCTCAGGAGTCCCTAAGGCTTCCTTAAGAGACTGAGGCTCCAGTGTAAGCCTGTATGTGTTCTAGCAGTCAGGGAAAGAAGTCACTCACTGAATATATATGGCCAAATTCTATTTATTTATTCATTTATTATAATGGGAATTGAACCCACAGGCAATGTACCTCTGAGTTACACCCTCAGCCCTGTTTTATTTTTTGAAACAGGGCCTCGCTGGGTTGCTGAGGGTCTCGCTAAATTGTCGAGGCTGGCCTCAAACCTGAAATCCTCCTATCTCAGCCTCCCAAGTACTGGGATAACAGGCACACATACCCACACAACTGTATATGGCCAAATTTTACAGAAGGCTTCAGGTCATGGGATTAGTTTCCTCATGTAATTTAAATGAATGAACAGATATGCATATATATCAATATATTAACTTTCTTAAAATATAGACATTTGTCAATATATGAACTTTCCATATCCTTAATGTGATTTTATACTTCAGAACTATATTCTTCCTCAGTCATAACTTCTTTTTTTTTTTTTTTGGTACTGGGGATTGAACCCAGAGGCATTCTACCTCTGAGCTACACTCTCAGCCTTCTTTTTTTTTTTTTTTAATTTGGAAACAGGGTCTTGCTAAGTTGCTGAGAGCCTCACTAAGCTGCTAAGGTTGGCTTTGAACCACGATCCTCTTGTCTCAGCCTGCCAAGTACTGGGATTACAGGTGTGAGCCACCACGCCCAGCTCCTCAGTCACAACTTCTGCTTTAATGTTCCTTTATTATCACTTGATTATAAAATTAGTGAAGTTTTTATTATGTATTTTCAAATACTTACTTTACTCAAGAATTTAGCTCTTATGTGAAGCTAACTTACAGTTTTCAAAAGATAATATATGACAGTTAAAAGACCTAACAAACCACTTTATTTTTATCAACAGTACCTGTTCCATACTTCTGATGAGAAAACAGAAGCCCAGAGAGGAAATATGGTTTAACCAAGGTCACAGAACCAATCAATGACAAAGTTTGTACTGGAATCTAGATCTAGTGATTCCCTAGATAAGTATCGAACTCCAAAATCATAGGGGGTAGGGGCATTCCTCTCTTAGACTCCTTCCAAACCACACGTAAGGGAAAGTAAAAGACAATTCCCCATCAGTTTAAAAGTGAAGTACTGCTACGTCAAAATCCACCTCAGAATGATTCTGACAATTAGTCTATTTCTGATCCTACAAAACTCAACAAATAAAACTAAGAAAAGCAAACAGTACAGGGGTCATGGATTCACAAATTAAATAATAAGGATCCACTTATTAAATAATAAGATGGTTAGACTTTTTTCTGAAGGACTAAGAATTCACTGGTTTAATGAAAAACTAGACCTGAGCTAAAGACAATTCCATATAATGTTAAAAAAAAAAAGCAAATAACCTTCTAAACACATTTCAGTCCTCCCTACTTTCAAATACATTTTTTAAAAAAGCCGCTAAACAGTCCTGAATAGAATATGTAGCTTCATATCATTTAAACATCTTTGAACTTCAGCCTCACCTATGAGTATTACTTGTCCTTATTCCTTCTACCTCACATGTCATAAAAAACAAAAGAGATTATCTAGGTGAGAATGCTTTGAAATTTATATGGCTGTCGAGCTGAATTACTGACTTCTTTCGATGGTAAAAGCAAACTCCAATTTGTTTATACTAAACTAGCCACAGTCAGATATAGCACAAACTTAAAGACCTTTATTCCTCAAACCTGGAATACTGTTCACAGTATTCTAAGTTTTAACAGACTAAGCCAAATAGCTTAGCCAAATAATAAATACCACAAGTTATTTTTAAAAAGACTTCTTAGGAAAAAGGAGAAACAATTACATTACCTGATCCAGACCCTGATGTTGTCATGTCATAAATTAAATCTTTTAATGTAGTACCCTCTGAGATAAAAGGGCGATCTAAAGAAGGATCCTCTTCATTTGGCACTCGATGGTGAATGACAGTGCGGTTATGGCAGATATAGACCATCAACATGAGTGAGATGCAGACGAAGCAGACTGGTCCAGCAATGACAGCTGCCAGCTCAACGGGACCCAGGCCAGGTGACTGCTTTACTGAAAAAGGGCCTCAAGTGAAATAAATATCAACAACAACAAAAACACTGTAGGCGGCACCCACATTTTCCCAATCCTCCATACATTTCCTGCAATTGGCCACTGCCACCCACTTGTCATAGAGCATCTCAGCAGCTCATTGGTGTCAAACCCAGATCAAGTACATCTTTCAGTTTTCTCTCATTGGCCCTCCCTTCATGACCACGAGCTCTGTCAACACCCTCTTACTCCTCCTGTGTTCTCCAACCATCAGCTCATTCACGAGGCCAGCTACCACCAACAACCTAGGACCTCCTGTTCGTTATCTCAGGTCACTAGTAAAGGAACCAATAATCTGGAACAATTCCCACTAGTGTCTTTTTAAATCATATTTTCCCCCTAAGTACTTTTGACTTCTCTTCTTATTCCAAGGCCCAGTACATGCTTATAGCTAGAAAATAAAAATTTATAAATACAAATAAGCAAAAAACAAAACAAGCCTACCACCTCACCATCTCAAAACAACTCACATTTTAGTATGTGTATCTCCACCAATTTTTTAAAGGCAAAATACATCCTTTGTTTTTTAAAGACAACATATTATATCCTTTCTAACCACCTGGACTTTTAATTCCAGATCATTTATTTTCTCATAATCTCTTTTAATAATTAACATTTTGCCTTTTTTCAGAACCAAATTAATTGTAATTACTTTGACATTCATGCCGAGTCTTACTGGTTTACTGTTCACCACCATTTTTTTCTTATCACATCTTTCCCATTCTTGAGATCTTTATTTGAATTAATTTCTTATCACATAGAAACCTGTTTCTAGTCATTTCTTTCAGGAATAATATAAAGACCCTTATATAGTGAATACTTGATAAACTAAAGACTGATGTTGCCTTTGTATATAAAATATTTTGGTATATTTCAAGAATTTTGGTTAACAATCAATATATAATGTTCCAGTGCCCTCTGATACTTAAAAAAGCAGAAAAATCTGAACATTTTTTCTTTTATAGGTAACCAGTGTTTACATGCACTAAGTGCTTATATGATTTTTTTAATTCCTTTATTTTTTCTTTTTTTCTGTGTGTGTGTGTGTGTGTGTGTGTGTGTGTGTGTGTGTGTGTGTCTTGTACTTGGAATTTAAGGCAGGGATATTCTATCACTGAGCTATACCCCCAGACCTTTTTTATTTTTTAATTTGAAACAGGGTCTTTTTTTTTTCCAAAGAGAAGGATATATTTATTTATTTTTATTTCATTTCATTTTGAAACAGGGTCTTTTTAAGTTACTATGATTGCTGGCTTTGGACCTGACATCCTCCTATCTCAGCCTCCTAAGTACTGGGATTACAGGCATGCAACACAATGCCCGGCTGGTTTTCTTCATTCTTGAAAATGATACTTTTTAAAATTATATGTTTTGGGGTATTTTTTCATTAATCTTGCCTAATATTCTTCTCTTTTCTGTCTGCTCTCATGTCATTTTCTGGAATTCTAATAAGCATATTGGATCATCTAGATCTGTCTTCTAGCTCTCTTAATTTGTTCACCAACTGTCATTTTCTCTGAATTGAAACACAATTTTTCAAGCTGGACTATAAAATTAGAGCATCCAGTCTGCTGTTCACTCTCAATATTGCATTTTTAAAAACATTCATCAACTGAGCTTTTTGTGTGTGTGGTACCAGGGATAGAACCCAGGGCCATTCTACCTCCAAGCTACACCTCCAGACCTATTTTATTCTGTTATTTCAAAACAGGGTCTTACGAAGTTGTGGAGGGCCTCACTAAGTTGCTGAGGCTGGCCAGGAACCTGGGATTCTCCTGTCTAAGACTCCCAAGTACTGGGATTACAAGCATGTGCCACCACGCCCAGCTCAGTCGACTTTTTTTGAACCACCAAATCTTTTCATTTGGTAATTTTTCACTGTTTGCTTATCCTGGAAATGAGAAGTTTATGTTTATTTAGAATTAGAAATGAGGTGACTTCCTCACAAGGTTTTAGAAATCTCTTCAATTACTTCAAGCTTAAACAATAGAAGTGGCGAATTTGGGAATTATTATTTTCTTTGCCATCTTAAAACTGCAGATGCATAAATAAATGTCACAAAGAAATTAATTACAGTCTGACAGTCTCATCACAGTCTCATCCACGTGCTGAAAACACGTGGAAGGTTGCCTCCCTTCTGTAACTAGCAGGCCTGGCCTCTATGAGTTAGGGAGTGCTTCCTACTTTAATCAGCAGGAGGCCTGGGCCAACTCTGAGTGGAAAGTGAGTGCTGAGGTCTGCCCCTGAGCACTGATACTGCTCCCTAAAAGAGAACTGAATCTGTGTTTGCCCCTGTAGCTTAACCTCACCCCTAGACCCTCAGCTTAAGGTACTGGTGGGATTTTGCAAGGGGTTCTTTCACTAATGTTTTTCTTATATGGCTAAGTCAATTCTTCTTCAGTCTGGTGTCATCTGTATATAAAACACAGAAGTTCCTCACAAGTGCTGGCATGTGGGTGGCATTCTTCCACTAATTCTACTAGTATTAATATAGAGTTCCCCATTTTTACATTCCTTTGATTATTACAGTAATAATTCGGGATTTGGGGAAAGTGGTAAAATAGTTAAATATATATGCCCACACTTCCATCTCAAACCAGCCCTTAAAGTTAATCTAATCCTAAGAGCGGATGATCAAATTTCTGGCTCTACCAGGACATTTTAAAATGCAAACTATGACTGATGCTAAAAATCTAGAAACCATATAATTTACTTAAACATGAAGATCATAAAACAAGGTGAAAATTAAAAAATGAAATAATCTAAACTGTTTAGTGCTCTTCTAAAATCCTGCCTATTAAAAAGCTATTGATTGCTTTAAAAAGTAACAGCATTATACAAGGAAAAAGAAATTCACTCTGAGGACAAAGTGGGAAAACCCTAAGGACATACTACTGCTTTGAGATTTGTCAGAATTAGTTTACGAGGTTACTCTTTTAGGCATAACAGATATTACTGAAAGTGTATGCTGGAACCACCTCTCTAACAACATATACCCAGGAATTGGGATCTTGGTTCTTCTGATAACTCTTCATCTCTGGACAAGTTACTTCCTGCCTCTACCTAAACATGTTGGGCTGAACAATTTCTATAACACCTTCCAGTTTTGAAATCATTGTCAGAGCCTAAGAGCTTTTCTTATAGTATCCAGAAAAAGGAAAAAAAGAAAAAGAAAGTTATACAACTTACCAGTAGTTGGGAGTTCTATTTTATTGCAGTGGTCCTGATTACAGCAATATGTTGTAGTAACAGACCCAGTTTTTGAAGAGGGTGCACATACAAATGGCCTGTCTCGAGGAATTAAGTCAATTTCAGCTATACACATGCTATTGTGTATAACTTTGTCTGTGGTCTCTGTGACAGAGACAAAGCAGAGTCCATCTGTCACACACGTAAAATTATCTTTTGTACAGAGGTGGCAGAAACACTGTAATGCTGGAAAAAGAGAACAAGATTTTACTAGGAAAAAACTCAAGATCAACAGTTTAAAATTATCCAATATTTACTCTATTTCTATATTCTTGATCCCCTTACCACACAATTTATATGCACTATTCAAAAAACAAAACCCCCTGTTGCTCTTAGAACTCTCAAATTCTGTTGAGAGCCACATACATGTAGAAGCTCAAGGAAATACAGTGAAAATTTGGGCTCAGTCTTTTTCCTAAAAATTTTTTGCCTCCAAGTATAGGAAAAAATTTGTTACGTGAAATTTCATTGAGATAAGTCAAGCATTGCCCTCCCATTTGAAACAAAGTGCATTTAAATGTTTAATGACTGTACTTGTTTTTAGCTCAAAACTATGCCTTCAAGTACATCCCCACTCAGGAACAACACTACCACGGACTCAATGTAGGTTGGAAATAACATTTCAGTGACTTTATGGTAATGGAGATTCATATTGAACCAGATGCTCTCTATTCACCTTTGTACAAACCCTAAGAAAGACACTTCATCTTCTAACTGGGGTGGGGGTACTCTCTCTCTCTTTCATAGTAAAGTTAAGCAGATTACACTAGTAACGATTCATATATGCTCCAACCACATAGGCAATCTGGCTATAGAAATAACTGGAGAAACTCTGGTTCCATGCCCACTTACATTTACTTGATCTTGATAGCTTAGGTCCAGGAATGACCCCTTTAGGGAAGGAAGTCTTACCATAACTATCCCAACACCTTCCCAGTTACAGATACCTATACACACTCTTAAACATTCTTTAAAAAGTTGAAGTGCTCCCCAAAGTACACACTGCTTACCAGAATTGCTATTTTTGTTTTTCTCTCCCATATGAAACTGTATGTTCTGTGAGGCCAGAGATCTCTTGAATCATTTCTATAAATCTGCCATCTACCATGCCTGATACACAACAGCATTTAAAAAATGCTTGTTTAATGAACAACAGAATGTCTCATGTCACTGTTGAGAAAATGAAGGCCATCTACACTACTCCACTGGAAAAGGACACCTGAAAATTTGTACCTCCTTTCTCCTGGACTGTACCATAAGGTGCCTTTCCCCTTTGTTATTTTTCTTCTTCTTTGTCTCCTTCTTTTTTTTTTTTTTTTTTTTTTTTTTTTTTTTTTTTTTTTTTTTTTTTTTTTTTTTTTGTGTGTGTGTGTGTTACTGGGAATTGAACCCAGGAGCATTCTACCTCTGAGCTACACCCCCAGTTCCATTTTTGGTTTGGAAACAAGGTCTCTAAGTTGCTGACAATAGTCTTAAACTTACAATCCTCCTGTCTCAGCCTCCCAAGTACTGGGATTAGAGACATGTGCCACCAAGCCCCATTCCCCCTTGCTAATTTCAACTTGTATCTTTTCACTGTGATAAACTCTAACCATGACAATAACAGGTTTCTGAGTTCTGTGAGTCTACCAAATCATCATGCCTGAAGGGTGATCTTGGGGACTTGCAACTGACTTGCTAAACTCAAATCTTTACAGAACAGCAAAGTTTTGCCTTAACCATTATAAAAAATGTTTTCTTTCTTCATAGATAATTCAGCTATTTCATTTAACTCTTCCCAAGTGTGAAGGGAACTCAAGAAAAGTAGAAGAAAAAGATACAATCATAATCTACTTAAAGACTATTAAAAGAGATAGTTGTTATATATGGTAATGTTTGCTGGTGAGTATAAGTTCCCAGCATATAATTTTCTAAGTAGGGCTCCTGAGCTAGGAATTCATGGTCTTGCTTCAGGAGTACATGAATACGATGAAACTATAAGACCAAACATATGATTTGCATTTTCAAGGAGAGCTATAGCTTTCAACACAACACACAAAAGGATGTGTAACCCACAAAGATTAAAACCACCATAATAGGATGCTATTATCATCCTCTCCTGAATCCTCCTTACTCATGAGTAGTTATTCAGCATATGTTACTCTACCAAAAGCTTAGTATACAAAATTAATAACTCATAGTCAGTCTTCAAAGAGCTCCAATGATGACTAAAGGAGAACATTATAATACAATGTGGTAACTGCTATAACTCCCAGTATTCTAAGACCATCAAGGCTGCCCTAATGTATTATGAGATAAGAGCTCACAATTAAGACCTACTAGGGCCCAAAACTTCTTACCATTACAATAGTCATATCTTTCATGATATTGGTTTTCTCTATCTCTCTGCTAAGTTTAAACCCACCCTCTCTTCTGCCTTTCATCCTTTAAGATCCTATTTAAACAAGATCTCCACATGTGCTCTAAACCTCTCCCCTTCTGATAACTCCATCCCTCTTTGCATATGGTGAGGATAAACTCAAGTCAATCTATTTATAGTTTGTTGTCAAAGTGTCTCTCAATACCTTAAAAAGGGCCATGTTTTGTTTTGTTTTGTTTTGTTATTCATGTCTCTCAATTCTGGACCCCTAGATAAGGATCAGGAAAATACTTGCTAAAACAGTGTTTCCCACATAAGAGGTCACAAACATATCAGGAAAGGAAGGAGTTCAAGAGTTGTGTGCACATTTTAAAAAACACTTTCATTTTAAAGACAACAGAAAACAATGATAAACATTCTGGGTCACTGGTAACCACCATCTAAACAAGCACTATCACTAAGCTTTCACTACCGATTCTGCAGCTGTGTGAAGATCTCATTCAGGTCATATGTCCTTGTGGCACACTTTGCATAAAGCAAGTTTCACAGTAATTGTAACAGAGTAAAAAACATAGGGAACTCGAATCATAGAAGCATATGGCAATATCAACACGGTATATTCAAAAGTCTAACAGACAGTACCACATATGCACTGTAATATATGCAAATCTTACATGAATCCTATCTTTGTAGTATAATTTGCAGAGGTTTATTAGTAGTGAATGTGATTGTTAGTATGTGATGACTTTTTTCTATTCTCACTTCTAACAATAATTGGTTTTCTAAAACCATTTTAATGAAGATTTCAATAACACAATAATGTTAACCCTATCTTCCAGTGAACAAAACAGCTGACATCTCATTAAAACTGATATTTTAGGAATGCTTGCTGGCAAGTGTTTTGGTTAGGCACGAGGTCTCATTAGCCTCATCTTACCAACAAAGCCCTGAAGTCATTAATACTATCTTGCACAACATTACTGATGAGAATAGGCACTTGCAGCTTTTATTAACACTGAACTTAAAATTCTCAAATGGAATCAGACCTAAGACTATTCTTTTTCTACTGTAAAACCTAAACATCATCTATCATACTGCATAACTGTATTGATGTGAATTTTGTGGGCTTTTTATAGTTGTGTTTGTATTTAATTTGTAGATTTGGTTTATAGTGGTAAACAAGCCAGAAACATAGTTTTATATCTAGTTTTAGTCTATACAATTTAAGTAACATCATGAAAAATATTATTTTGTACTTTTTCTTTCAAAGAGGTTATTTCACATAGCAAACTTAAAAACATCATTCTAAAGAGCTTAACTACTCTTTCAAAAGGAATCTTTAAATAAGAAGAGGTCACTAGACAAATATAAGCATCATACAACACAAAGCTTTAACCAAGCAAGGATTTATTCTTTTGAGGAAATTTTTAAATTCTATTTTGCCACTCTAAAACAGTGGCTGAATACATGATTGCTGTTATGTGGTAAAATAGTTTAGGGAAAAATTAAAACAAAGATTTAAAGATTACCACGAAGCCAGGAGTGGTGGCACACATCTATAATCCCAGTACTTAGGAGGCTGATAGGAGGATCACAGGTTTGAAGGGAGCCTCAGCAACTTAGTGAGACTATCAGCAACTTAGAGAGATCCTGTTTCAAAATGTAAAATAGGGCTGGGGGTGTAGCTCAGAGGTAGAATGCCCCTGGGTTCAATCCCTAGGGCCACAAAAAAAAAAAAAAAGGTTACCATGAACACATGAGCTTTAATTCCCATTTCTTAAAAATCCAAATTTATTTTATTAATGTATAGCTCTTATCCCTGGCTATGCCCTTTGCCTTTTATTAAAATAGATTTTTGTTTTATTTTTTAAATGCATACACAGCAAAATTTCTATCTAAAATAGGCATAAAATGGCATCTCCTTCCCACCACTCCCCACTCTGCAACACCAGACCACCAACTTTGCTCTTTCATTATATCTGCAATTATTCATTAAGCACCTCAAAAAGCCAGGTACTATGTAGGCTCTGAGGTGTAGGGATAAACAAAGGTATCTGCACTAAGTAGTTCATGAGTGTGGATGAGTAAGGCATTAAACAGGTAATTAAAACCCAGAGTCCCAAGGTAAATAATCAAAGTGCTTCATCTCTGCTGAGGCAGAAGAGATGTCAAGAGAAGCTTCACAGGGCATTCAAGTCAGAACTTGGAGAATGTGTACACTTTGCTGGACAGATGCAGATGAGAAAGCTATCCTGACTGGGTTTTCTTCTTCAGTGGCAGGATTTCATCCTTAAGTGGTTAGAATCCCAAGTGTGATCATCAAAATAACTCTTCAAGATGCTACCCATAATGGTTTCATTTCATCAGCAAAATGTTTGTTTGTTTGGGTGGTTGGTTGTTTTGGTACTCGGGATTGAACCCAGGCACATTCTAAAACTCTGAGCTATACCCCCAGCTCTATTTTATTTTCTATTTTGAAACAGTTTCGCTAAGTTGCTGAGGTCCTAGCTAAATTGCTGAGGTTGGCCTTAAACCTGCAATCCTCCTGTCTCAGTCTCCCAAGTACTGGGATTACAGGTGTGCACCTTCATGCCCAGCTTCATCAGCAAAATGAATGTAATACCTTCTCAAACTTGTTCACCATCCTATTGTGATCAAGAAATAAGATATTGTACATTAACACAATCTGAAACTAATATAAATTATATACACATGCAGAATTATCATATATGATAAATGGAACTGTTCTAAACATGATTATTGTTTTACATTAACAATGAAGTATCTCTCTCCAAAAATGGTTCTTAAAATTCTACTATAGAATCCTAGATTGACAGAACCACATGAAACCTTGAAGATCATCTAGTTCTAATTCAGTTCTGTCATTTTATTAATGAAGACACCAAAACTTAAGAGTAGCAAAATTATTTATAACAATATTCTACCCAGGTTACAGGTGGATGTGAATTCCCTCTAGATTATCATCATAAACACGAATAAAGTATTTTTTTCTCTATTGGTATACTTATGCTACATAACCCTAAACTTTAAAGACTGCCAAGTGGATCAGTAGGACAGCTTCCTGCTTAGACCCTAGAATTCAACTTTTCTGCTTGAGAGCAAAGATGAAAACACCTAATTCCCTGCTTAGTACCTTTCTACTACATTGCCCAACTTTGCTTCTAAGCTCCAATCTCTACTAGTAGGCATAGTTTTCTCTATCTGAAATGCACATTTCCCCACAATTTTTGAAATATGGATACACTTCACAGTCAAAGTCAACAGAAAACACCAGCTTCCTTAACAAAAAGGTAAGACAGGATGAGTTGCTGCAACCTATGCATGTGCAAACTTGCCTATGTACGCAAGGTATTATTCATTTAACCATCACTTTCATTATTTGCATAGGTAGCTCTCCTGCAACTAAAATTTAACTTAAGTTTGATCCTAATTAAAATGTCTGCACAGATTTCACTATGACTCAGCACTGAAAGCAAAAGTTACTATGTTCACAGAAGAGGAGCAGTCCTATGCTGGCAAATACAATTACTAGCAATGAAATTTCCAAATACTGTAGAATAAATAAGAATTTTCAAAGTTTGTGGATATCAGTATGATATGAAAGGCTACCAGAAACCAAACATCTAGCACATCAAAGGAAGTGACAATAATAAAGAGACAGCAAAACCCTGGGGGTTATCTTTAATGTATTATAGTACCAGGATGATCAAACCCAAATTGAGATCCTGGCTCTCTGTCCTAAAGATAAGGGATTAACATGATTACATCATTTCAATGTGTCTGGAGGTCACACATAAAAGCACTATTACATCTACCTATCTCCAAGGATTGATTCATAAACCCATCTGTCTTGAGAAATGGAGAGGTAGATAGCTTGTGTATATTATATGGAATAGACATTTCTATCACCCTTGTTGAAGAAATAAAAATTAGCATTAAAAACTTTGTCTTCCCAGGCCTAGAGTGAAATTATCTACACAATTTACCCCTCTTTTTAGGCAAATACTTTAATACTCTTTCCAACTCTGGCTAATTGCCCTCTCTACACTTTCATCACCAATTTTCCCCAATCCAGAACTCTACTGCAACATCTCTCTGAAATTCACTAGTTACACCCTTCTGGTTTAATCCAGTGTTCTTTTCTAAATAGTTTAGGATACAAAGCATTGTCACTATCACTTTATTAGCTGACATGACATTATATTTCCCTAGCTTACTCTGCATTCAGCCCTTTACTACATCTCAAATCTACATCTCTAAGAGTCCTGGACATTCACCTGTGCTCCAAGTTAATATTTAACTGCCTCCAGGAAACATTCTGCTGGCTTACCTATTAGTACAAAACCAACACACCAAAACCAAATGGCAGCATTACTGCTCTAATACCGTTATTTTTTAAAAAGGACCCTGGAAAGACTCCCAGGCTTCTTCTTGCTCAGACATCTCAGCAGGCAAAAAAGAAGAGGGGGATGAAGACTGATCTCATCCAAGACAGAACTTTAATCTTTTCACCACCCTGATTGCTGGTGATGACACTTGTTTCTCTTATCCTGACCACTCTTACACAATTATACTTTACTCTGCAGAGAGTGCATTTCCAAATATTACAAATATGCAACAACAGGCAGGTAGAAGACCTAAACAGGCCCTTTATTCAGTCTGCTTAGCTACAGTTAAAAGCAGATCACACCACTGTAGGCAAAGGTGAAAGCAAAAGTTAGAACTTATAACAAATTCTTTCAGGCACTAATGTCAGCTTCTTCTATCATCCAACCTATTCCTCCTCCCACTTCCGTTCTTTTGAAACATCTACCTGCTTCCTTTTCCCCATTCCCAAGGCCATGCTCCTCTCTCAAAGAGACTTTTCCTTTCTTTTCCCTCTTCCACCTCTGGGGCAATGCATACTATGTAAGTTATTTATTTACTTAATATGCTGCTTACTTCTGTAGATAAGGTTAACACCCTGACCACCTACCCCCTCTAGCCTACTGCCTTGGTTTGTTCCTCAAGCATTCAGAGGTTCTTCTTAACTCAACCCTCCAAGTAACCCTGTAGTAGTAATGTCAGACATAATTTTTTTGCATTCACTAATACTAATACTGAGCTTGTCAAAACACAGAGCACTATATAATACAAATTTTCCTCTAGTCTAAATAACATTTCACCTCCAAATTTAGGGCTTCAGAATAAAAATCAGATTTTCTCAGATAAAGTCCATTTATTTCTGACTCCTTTTATAAGCACCATTTATAATTTAACCCACATTTCATCTTAGAAGAATGGGGATACTTCTAAATTCCCAACCACTTGTTTTTCCACAATATCTTCATTTTCCAGTTTCCTAAGCCCATGGAGTTAGCTATTATAATGTTAAATGATACCATAGAGAAGTGCATCAAGAATAAGCTGCCCAAGCTGGGCAGGGTGGCGCATGCTTGTAATCCCTGTACTTGGGAGGCTGAGACAGGAGGATCACAGGTTTGTGGCCAGCCTCAGCAACTCAGCAAGGCTCTCAGAAACTTAGTGAGACCCTGTTTCAAAATAAAAAATAAAATAGGGCTGGGGGTTTAATCTCCAGTGCAAA
Source organism: Glis glis (assembly GCA_004027185.1). Lineage (NCBI taxonomy): Eukaryota > Metazoa > Chordata > Mammalia > Rodentia > Gliridae > Glis > Glis glis. The sequence continues at coordinate 4,444 of PVJS01018047.1, read as the reverse complement.
AAAAAACAAGAATAGGCTGCCCAACGACAAGATGAGATTTAACAGAGGAGACTAATACAAAAGTTTTTCATGTAAGTTCAAAATAAAATAAATTACATAAGTACTAGATGAAATCTAGTACTTGTGCTTAGCAGATTTGGAGAGTTTGACAACAGACATTAAAAGAATCAACACAGCCAGGTGTGGTGGTACACACCTATAATCCAGTACTTGGGAGGCTGAGACAGGAGGATCACAGGTTAGAGGCCAGCCTCAGTAACTTAGTGCAATCCTTAGCAACTTAGCTAGATGGTTTCAAAATAAAAAATAAAATAGGGCTAGGAGATACAAAGTATTACATATTTTTTTTTGCATTCACTAATACTTGCTTTGTGGCCTAGAATAGGGTCTATTTTAGAGAAGTTTCAATGAGCAGCTGAGAATGTGAATTCAGCTGTTATTGGGTGAAACGGTCTGTACATGTCTGTTAAGTCCTTTTGATGTACAGTATATTCTTTAGGTCGGAAGCATCTGTACAGATCTTTTGTTTGATGACCTATCTATAATTGAGAGAGAGGTGTCAAAGTCTGCCAGTATTATTGTATTGGGGGTCTATCTGAATCAAAATGTCAAGTAGTATTCATTTTATATAAGTGGCTGCACCAATGTTTGGGCTATATATGTTTACTATCATTACATTTTCCTGTTGGATTGTTCCCTTAATCAGTAAGAAGTGTGACCCTCTTTGTCTCTTCTGGTAAGTTTTGGCTTGAAATTTGTTTTGTTGGATATGAGTAGCTACTCCTGCTTGCTTTTGGTCTCCATTTACGTGGGATATTTTTTCCATCCTTTCACCGTTAGCCTGTGAATATCTTTGCCTATGAGGTGAGTTTCTTGTAATCAACATACAGTTAGAATTTGATTTTTCATCAATTTTGCCAGTCTATGTCTTTTAACTGGGGAGTTGAGACCATTTACATTCAATGTTAATATAAAGAGGTGTTTATTATTTCCTATCACTTTTAATTATATCTTCCGTTTGATACAGTTTTAGTTTTCCTTTACTTAGTTAGTTGCTCTTGGAATTCATCCCTTTTCTGGCTCAGGAATTTATTTTTTATTTTTCCTTTGTGTATTATTACTTTAAGTGTTTTCTGTAGAGCTGGCTTAGTCATGAATTCTTTTAGTTTCCATGATTTTTATTTCTCTGTTTATTTGGAAAGATAGTTTTGCTGGATATAGCAATCTTAGCATGGTATTGACATAAAAATAGACACTTAGAACAATGGAATAGATAGAAGATACTGAGGCAAACCCTCATACTTACTGACAGTTGATTTTTGACGAAGGTGCTAAAAACATACACTGGAGAAAAGACAGCCTTTTCAACAAATGGTGTTGGGAATACTGGATACCCATATATAGAAGAATGAAATTAGGCCCTTATCTCTAACCTTGTGTAAGTCAACTCAAGCTGGATCAAGGCCTAGAAATTAGACCAGAAACTTTGCAATTACTAGAACAAAACATAGGTACAACTCTCCAACATATAGTCACTGGTAGAGACTTCCTCAATAAGACCCTTAAAGCTTGAGAAATAAAATTAAAAGTCAATAAATGGGATGACATCAAATTAAAAACCTTCTTTGCAGCAAAGGAAACAATCAAGGGCTGAAGAGAGAGCCTACAGAATGGGAGAAAATCTTTGCCAGCTACTCCTCTGATCAAGAAATATGTATTTAGAATAAAAAATAACTTGAAAAACTTAAAACCCAAACCAAAAAATAATCCAATTAAAAAATGGGCACTGAACTGAATAAACTCTTCTCAAATAAGAAATACAAATAACCAACAAATATATGAAAAAAATGTTCAACATCATTAGCAATCAGGAAAATGCAAATCAAAACTATACTGAGATTCTATCTCCAGTTAGAAAGGCAATCATCAAGAATATAAACAATAAATGCTAGCGAGGATGTGGGGAAATAGGAACTCTTTTATACACTGTTGGTGGGATTGTAAATTAGTACAACCAATATGGAGATCAGTATGAAGGTTTCTTTTTTTTTTTTTTTTACGGTACCGGGGATTGAACGCAGGGTTGTTCTACCTCCGCGCTACGCTCCCGGCCCTATTTTTTATACTTTATTTTGAAACCAGGTCTCACGAAGTTGTGGAGGGCCTCACTAGGTAGAGAGAGAGAGAGACAGGGAGAGAGAGAGAGAGAGACAGAGAGAGAACGCTCGCGCGCGCATGCACAAGCTGAGGCTGGCCTCAAACCCGGATCCTCCGGTCTCCGCCTCCCAAAGTACTGGGATTACAAGCGTGCGCCACCACGCCCGGCTTCAGTATGGAGGTTTCTCTAAAGACTAGGAATGGACTCACCATATGGTCCAGTTATACCACTCCTCGGTATCTTTCCATAAGAATACTATAGTGATATAAGCATATCCATGTTTACAGTAGCACACTTCACAATAGCCAAATTATGGAACCAACCTAGGTATCTATCAACAAATGAATGAATAAAGACAACATGATATATGCATACATATATATATATATACATATATATGCACAATAGAATTTTACTCAACCATGAAATCAAAATTATGTCATTTGCAAGAAAATGAATGGAACTAGAGAATATTAAGATCAGTCAGTCTCACAAAGTCAAGGGTCATATGTTTTCTCTCACATGTGGAAGTTTGAGAGAAAATAGGAAACAAATGGGACTTCAGATAAATGAGACCGGTAGAATAGCAGAAGGGGATTGGGGGAGGGTAAAAATAAGGCCTGAGGGAACAGTTCACATAATGTTAGGTGTATATGAAGGTATCACTACCAATCATATTATTAACATAATTAACATGTATGGGGATGGGACAGAGAGGGAAATACACCAAGTGATATGTGTATGCATCACTTTGAATCTCACTATTATGTATAATTACAATGCACCAATGGAAGTGTGTGTGTATACATGTATGTATGTATGTATGTGTATACACACACACACACACACACACATATATAGCCAAGCAAGTAAATTTTCTTTCACCTTTTACAACCTTCCTTTTTGAAATCTTTTTCCTATTTCTCAGTGTTCACCTTTCAACTATCCAAAATTCCCACTTAGGTATCTCCCTCAAACCCATTTGATGTAACACATCTCATTGTCCAGAATAACTTCTCCTTCCAAATAAACGGAGATCAATACCACACATTCAAAGTAACAAATAAATACACCAACTGACCCAGAAGGAATGTAGCCTACTGCACATGGCTTATATATTATGTTATTAATTTTCTAATTATTTATATTAGATTGTTTCTAGTCTTTCCTATGTAACTATCAATAAGATTGGTAAAGTAAAACAATGGTACTACTATAAAATGAAAGACCATACAGCATTAAAAAGAAAAAAAAGGCAATGTTCTTTATGTACTAATGTAGACTGATTCTTAATATGTATTAAGTGAAAAATCACAAAGGGCAGAATAGTATATTTGATATAGTAACATCTGTGATTTAAAAGGGAGGGAAGGGGTGGGGAGAGGGAGGGAAGGAGGAGGGGAGGGGAGGGGGAGGGGGAGGGAAGGCTCACAGGCACAAATTGGCTTATATGCTGTATATTACAAAGTATCTTCCTAGGAGGATACAAAAGAAATAGGTAATATCAACTTCCAAGGAAAGGAACCAGATGCCTAGAGAATAAAAGTGGGAAAAGAGCACTACATATCCATTTATACTTTTGAAAAATGTGTGTTGAACTTTGAAAAATGTAAGTATATTTGAAGTTATAAAAAATAATAATAAAGCCGGGTATGGTGACATATGCCTGTAATCCCAGTACTTGGGAGGCTGAGACAAGAGGATTCCAAGTTTGAGGTCAACCTGGGCAACTTAGTGAGAGAGACCCAGTCTCAAAATAACTAAAAAGGGCCAGGGGTGTAGCTCAGTGGCAGAGTACCCCTGGGTTCAATCCCCAGTACCAAAATAAACAAACAAACATGTAAAATAACTATGCTTCATCCTTCTTCCCTGCACTCCCTTTATATTCATCCTATGGAGCATAGCTACTCTATACCGATTTCAAAACTTTATGATCTTTCTGGAAAATAATTTACCAGTATATTAAAAGTCTTCTTAAAACTTTATATCTTTTAATCCATTCATTCTGCTTCTTAGAATTTAGTCTAAAGAAATAATAGGAGGCGAGAATGAAGTTATAAGCATACAGATATCTGGTACAGCATTTTATGACTCAAAATCTCTATGGAGCAGGGTGTGGTGGCGCATGCTTGTAATCCCACTACTTGGGAGGCTGAGACAGGAGGATCGCAGGTTCGCAACCAGCCTCTGCTACTTAGTGAGGCCCTCCGCAACTCAGTGAGACCCTGTTTCAAAATAAAGAATAAGCCGGGCGTGGTGGCGCACGCTTGTAATCCCAGTACTTTG
>PVJS01018046.1:0-35403 GCA_004027185.1 Glis glis | reverse complement strand
TGTGTGTGTGTGTGTGTGTGTGTGTGTGTGTGTGTGTGTGTGTGTGGTACTGGGAATTGAAACCAGAGGCATTCTACCTCTGAGCTACATCCCCAGACCAATTTTATTTCTTATTTGGAAACAGGGTCTCACTAGGTTGCTAAGAGCCTCACTAAATTTCTGAGGCTATCCTTGAACCTTCAATCCTCCAGACTCAGCCTCCCAAGTACTAGGATTATAAGTGCGCACCACAGCCGGGCGTGGTGGCGCACGCTTGTAATTCCAGTACTTTGGGAGGCGGAGACTGGAGGATCCGGGTTCATGGCCAGCCTCAGCTTTCTCTCTCTCTCTCTCTCTGTCTTTCTCTCTCTCTCTCTCTCTCTCTCTCTCTGTCTCTCTCTCTCTCTCTCTACTTAGTGAGGCCCTCCGCAACTGCGTGAGACCTGGTTTCAAAATAAAGTATAAAAAATAGGGCCGGGGGTGTAGCGTGGAGGTAGAACGCCCCTGGGTTCAATCCCTGGTACTGCAAAAAAAAAAAAAAAAAAAAAGTGTGTGCCACCACACCCAGCTCAGAGGATTTTTTTAAAATTGTCTTTAAATGGTTCATGAAATTTAAAGGTTTCATCAGGGACACCTCAGAATGGGGAATCTGAACATTAAATTTACAACTAAAGAGCAACATACTCTCTTCCTACTTATCTATGAAATATTTCCACCAGTAACTTAACTAGAGCAACTGAAGCAGAGCAGACGATTTATGCCCATTGTTCATTGTTCTCTTCTTCCTTGGTAACAGAATCCTGGTTTTTCATGGCAATAATATACCCAGCTAAAAGATTATGATATGGCCATTTGATTAAAAGACAGCTAATGAAATATGACCAGAGGTGGGACATCTTGAATTGCTTTAAAAAAGTACTTGACTAGGAGGTGTGTATGTAGAATCAATCTCTCTCTCTCTCTCTCTCTCTCTATCTATCTATCTCTCTCTCTCTCTCATCCATCTCTTTCCTACTGCCTAGAAATCAGAATGGCAGCCAGAGCACTAGCAACCATTATGAACCATAACATGTCACTCAGGTGTGAAGCCATATGCTAGATTGGTGGGGCCAAAATTTGAAAAGAGATTAGCTGTCTGATGTTGTGGAACAGCCACACACTCTTGTATTGCTTACCTCTGGACTTCTCCCTAGGAAAGAAACATGCTATCTTATTCTACCATTATTTCCAATCCCTGTTACTTATACTATGCCCCAATGTCTGATGAGCTAACACTTACTAAAGGCAGAGAGAATCTGTCAACCCATTTTGATTTATATGGTCACCAAAACTCTCCCTGAAACAAGTCTTCCTTAGCTATTACTGAACATTTGAGTGGTTTTCTTATCATAAGATCTAAGGTAAAGATACATCATTACTCTGGAGTTGGGGTGTCTAAACTCCTGGTTGCCTAGCAAGGTTCTTCTAATTCCCTGACATTCAAAGACCTGGACTGAAACGGGCTAACAAATCTTTGGATGTACCAAGCTACTTCCAAGTAACTGGACCACTCCCAATTCTACTCCCTTTCAAGTTCAACAGTATTGGATTCTTTTCCCAATGAACTGGAATGATTCTGAGAGCAAAGAACATCAAAAGGAAGAGAAAGGGCACCAACATTAAGGTCCTAGATGATGGCGTTCTTGGGGAGAACTGGTTTCAATACAGTGGCTAACTGAGAACATAAGTATCTCTAAACCAGAAGGGCACCATTTCAGGGAGAGCAAGGATCTATTCCAACAGGAGTAAAAAAACACACCAATGAACAGCCATCCACTGGGATGTATGGAAATAGTTTTCAGGAGTGACCCAAATAATGAGTTTAATTTGGGAGGTCAAGATAATTGTACTTACAGAAGGAGTTGTAAATTACCATATTTGCCCTAAAGTGGGCTCCTCCCACATTTTCTGTCTTGATAAACCATGTCAGCATTTAGCTAATGGGCTAGGTAAGACAACATAAAAATATCTGTCACTACTTTTTCTGTGTGTCTCCCAAATCTTTTGGTTTGTGTTCTTTTTAAGTCTTTAAAGTGTTCCTGGTATTTCCATCCTCTGACTCTGCCTTATGTTCATCTCCTCCTTAGACTTCAATCTGTTGTACTATGCCCTCTGACTAGATTCTCAATTCCTGTTCACCATTCTTCACACTGAAAGAGGAACTCTTAAGTGAAACATCCTTCTTTACAGATGAGGAAACTGAGGCCTGGGGAGGGTAACTGATGCATTACAGTTCATAGTTCTTTGGCAGTGGAGAAGGGATTCTCAGAGCCCAGGATCACTAACTTCAAAACCTATGCCTTTACCCTCTTATCAAACCTAAAGTCTCCCTCCAATAAATCATCAAAGTAGAGAATAAGATTAATATAGAAAAGGATGTCTGAACCTGTCACGAGCTCCTAAATGTGTCTTAAATATCATGGTTTCTCAACTTTATGGAGCCAACTTCAACTTGCCATGAGCTTTGGAAGAAGAAACTCTACCTCAGTAATATGCATACATGCATCATAAGATAAAGAGAAATACGTGAAAGAATATTCACTTTGGGATAAAGGAAACTGCAGTCATCAACAACAGTATCTACAACACTACAGGGACAATGTGTTCCTGAATCAAAGCCAGACTGGGGATGCTTCAGATGTATATAAGATGCATAAGAAAAATCTTACACATAACTGCATACATATTGTGTAAAACAGTGGTATAAGTACATTTTAGTCAAATACAGCTGTGCACTATGTCAAGATGTTTCAGTCAATGATGGACTGCACAGACGATGGTAACCCATGAGACTGTGTTGTGTAGTGCGTCCAGCTGTCTACGTTTGCATAAGCACACTCTACGGTATTTGTACAATGACAAAATCATCGAATGATGCATTTCTCAGAATGTTTCCTGTCATTAAGTGACAGATGACTACACTGTACTAGTTGGCAGAAAAATAATTTTTAAAAACCCATCTTAACTTGATAAAGCTTAATAAAATGAGCCTGGTTCCAATGCAACATTAGGATTTATTGCAAACTCAAGTTTTATAGGCAGCAACTAAAAGACTTTACACTAAAAAAACAAATAACCCGATCAAGAAGGGGGCAACTAAAATGAATAGACACTTCACGAAAGAAGAGATACAAATGGCCAATAGATACATGAAAAAATGTTCAACATTGTTAGCAATCAGGGAGATGCAAATCAAAACTACTCTAAGATTTCATCTAACCCCAGTTAGAATGGCAATCATTAAGAAGTCAAACAACAACAAATGTTGGTGAGGATGTGGGGAAATTGGAACTCTTCTACACTGTTGGTGGGATTGCAAACTACTTCAACCACTATGGAGATCAGTGTGGAGATTCCTCAGAAAACTGGGAATGGATCCCACCATATGATCCGGCTATACCACTACTGGGTATCATACCAAAGGGATTGAAACTAGAAAACTACAGTAATATATGAATACCCATGTTTATAGCAGCACAATTCACAGTGGCCAAATTATGGAACCAACCTAGGTGTCCATCAACAGATGAATGGATTACAAAATTATGGGAAATACACACAATGAAATTCTACTCAGCATTAAAGAAGAACAAAATAACATCATTTACAAGAAAATGGAAGGATCTGGAAAACATTATGTTAGGTGAGATTAGTCAATCACAAAAAAAGAAGGGACATATGTTTTCATTAATATGTGCAACCTAGGGAGTAGTGGGGACACACAAGGGACTCCAGTTGATAATGGAGAACCCTCAGTGGAGCAAGGGAAGGGGAAGGGCAAGAAAAACGTGAATTGATGGAATTACTATCATAAACAATGTGTACATATGAGAATATACCAAAAACATTCTCGGTACTTCATATGGGTGGGGGGAGGCGGGGGGACACTAAAAGCTGTGTGCATGTATATTAACATCAAATTGATATTCATTGTGATGTGAGACTACAATGCACCAATAAAAGCATGTTAAAAAATTAAGAGTGATGAAATTAGAGTATAAAATTTCAAATTGAAAATGAAAATAAGGCCAGGCATGGTGACACATGTCTGTAATTCCAGTCTTGGGAGGATGAGACAGGAGGATCACAGGTTGGAGGCCAGCCTCAGCAATTTAGCAAGATTTTTAGCAATTTAGTAAGACTGTGTTTCAAAATAAAAAATAAAAAGGGCTGGGGGTATAATTCAGAGGTAGAATGCCTCTGGGTTCAACATCTAGTACCAAAAAATAAAAAATAAAAAAGGAAAAAAGTTTCAAAAAGTGTCCTCATTTATTCTGTCTGAATTAAAACATATATGTTGAAATATATTTCATAAGCTGGAATCCTAAAAAGCATATTTGTATACTCATAATGTATATATTTATATTTAAATGGTTAATTTCTTTCTCACTCAAAATCTAATAAAACAATAAAGTTGTTTTCTTAGAATTGAGGATATATACTTAACAAGTCATTTGTAGAATATGTAGCAATATAAATGGAGTATAATGAATGGAAAGGAAAAAGGTAGCATTGTGGTTCATCTGTCCATCTCTTCGTCCTTCTGTGAACTTCTCTTTATTACATTTTTGATAAAATAAGAAAATGTAGCTGGGCATTGTGGCGCACATTTGTAATCCCAGTACTTGGGAGGCTGAGACTGGAGGATCCGGGTTCACTGCCAGCCTCCGCTACTTAGTGAGGCCTCCACAACTTAGTGAGACCCTGTTTCAAAATAAAGAATAAAAGATAGGGCTGGAGGTGTAGCTCGGAGGTAGAATGCCCCTGGGTTCAATCCCCAGTACCACACAAAAAAAGTAAAATGAAGAAAATAGTTATTTTTTAATTAAGCATCAATTTAGCACACAGCTATTTGAAGAGTATATTGATTTTTCCATTCCATCTTAAAGTTAAAAAATTGTTTGTGCAGGCTTTTTATTATGAAATATTTTAGTAATGTCAAAAGGATGAAGAAAATACAATAAATACTCATGAAGATGTTATCAAGGTTAAGAAAATAAATTTTACCAATGCAAATGGAGTTTTCACCACAGCCAACCCCATTCTCATATGCCCTTCCCCTCCTTTTAGGTAAAATAATTTTCCTGACTTTCCTGTTTATTACTATCATGCACATCTTGATATTATTTGTTATTTGATACATGTGTGTGTGTGTGTTGGTCATGTTTCCATAAACTACATATACAACTTTGTGGAATGTTCGAACACTTTGTATAAGTGACATTATAAATTCATGTATCCTCAGTAGCTTATTTTGCTTAATATTACATTTGAATGATTTAGCCATTTTGATCAACATAGTCCAGTTAACTCATTTAATTACTAAATATGATTTGTGTAATTTCACATTTATGTATTCTACTGTGGCTGAACATTTAGATGACTTCATTTTTTCATTTATAGTAGGACAATGAAGATTCATATACATGTTTATTCTCATAAAATTTTGATCATTCTCATTCTACAAGATAATCCAAGCTCAAAAAATGAAATGACTTATTAGTCAGAACTATATGCCAGTTGTAATTCAGGGGCAAAGGTTATTAAAATACTAAATTTAACTGCAATATTTCATGGAAGCTTAACAATTCTTAAGAACAACGGAATAAAATGCTAAATAAAGAGATTTTACTGGTCAAGGAAAGACCATAGCCTCTGCAGTTTCCAGTTTATTAGATGAGATATCTGACTTTCACAGTTTGTATCCTCAAATACAGTGTGCCATCAAGTTAAACGAAACATACCAATCCTATTTCTCATAAAAAGAAACTGCAATATTAGTCTGTTATTTTCAAACAATCACATTCTTATAGAAAAATTCATAATTTTAGTGATATATTCAGAATAAGAAACTACTAAGGGAATCTGGAATCACATTTTAAGAAAAGTTAATTTGTACTAAGAAAGAGAAAAAGTGGTGCTTGCTTGTAATCCCAGTACTTAGGAGGCTGAGACAGGAGGATCTCACATTTGAGGACAGCCTCAGCAATGTAGTGAGGCTTTCAGCAACCTAGTAGACCCTGTTTCCAAACAAAAACATAAAAAAAAGGGCTGGGGTATAGCTCAGAGTTAGAATGTCCCTGGGCTCAATCCCCAGTACCACCCCCCCAAAAAAAAAAGAGAGCGAGAGAGAGAGAGAAAGGGATGGGAAAAGGTTGATCAATGGGTACTAAGTGATACGTATAAGTAAGAAATTCCAAACTGGGTGCATTGTAATCCCAATACTTGGGAGCCAAGACAGGAGGATACAGGTTCAAGGCCAGCATATGGTAATGTAGAGAGACCCTGTTTCAAAGTAAAAAATAAAATAGGGCTGGGGGTATCTCAATGGTAGAATGCCCCAGGTGGAAGGAAGGAAGGAAGGAAGGAAGGAAGGAAGGAAGGAAGGAAGGAAGGAAGGAAGTTTCCTTGTGACACCAAAGTCTTTCTAGGGTGACTAAAGATAATCATAATGTACTGCATATTTCAAAAACCTAGAAGAATGGATTTTGTATGTTTTTACCATAAAAAAGATAAATGTTTGAGAGATAGATATGTTTATCAGATTTAAACATTACCTACAATATGTACATGTATCAAAACATCACATGGTGCTCCATAAGTATATAATTTTCATGTTTTAATGTATGTTAAAATTAATTAAAAAATAAAATGGTATGCTAATAAAATCACTTTAATTATACCTAGTTTAGTGGTTAAGAACACAGGCTTTACCATCAGATATTTTCCAGGACAATTCCACTTTTATCATGTATCTGATTTTGAGTTAATTTTATCACCTATAAAATGGGAATGATAAAGCCTACCTCATATACCTTATTTTAATGAGATTAAATGATATAAATGATATTTACTTATGGTTGCTGCTGCTTCTATTGCTATTACTGTCACTGTTATTTAGTGGCTGGATTCAGAGTTTCAATGTTGACACATGTTGCCATACATCTTTTAGAACTACCAATTCCCCCCAACTATCTAGTGCACCAAGAGATTTGTTTGGGGGCTCAGGAACCCTCTAAGAAATAACTCAAACCTGATCCACAATAAGAGTTCTCACCTATGCAGGAATGACAATGTCCAAGAATCTAGGGCTGTATGGTATGTGTAGATAAGAAAGGGAAAGAGGGAAGAGAGGAGAAAAGGAAAAGGAGAGATTGAGATTGATGGATGGATGGATGGATGGATGGATGGATGGATTAACTGATTACTTTTGTCTCAGGGGCAGAAGTTTATAACTGAACTGCAAAATTTCTAAAAGCAAAATTTCAAGGGAAACCAGGACCTCTAAGAGAGAATTTATTCTTAAGGAAATAAAGAGCCAGTTCTGGCAAGTCAGACTTGACAAAGGTCCAGAGATTGAGATGAGACTAATGCTTCTTGTAATAACCTAGTAAATGTGTATGTAGCACTTTCCTCTTGTTTCAGTAGCATTCTTACTGCTGTGACCCACAAATCTGACCACACAAGTTAGAGAAAGATTTATTTGCTCACAGTTCTGGAGATTTCAGGGATTCAGTCCATGTTAGGCCAGGTTACATCTGCAGAGCTCAGGTCATGATGGCAGGAGACAGAGAGAAAAGAGCTCAAGGGCTCTGCTCTCACATCACAGAGGCCAGAAGCAAGAAAGCAAGCAAGAGGATTCAAGGATACAAGCATAGTCCCGACGGTCACATCCCCAGTGACCCACCTCCTCCAGTCACACCCTACCTGCCTAGGTTACCACCCAAAAAATCCATTACAATGGGTGGGCTCACAGAAGCAGCCTGGCTTCACCAGAACACAGGTGGAAAGAAACCTCTTGAGGATTCCCAGAAATCATGTAGGGAAAAAAAGAAACCAGAAAAGGCAGATTCAAAGTCCTGCCATTAAGCTCATGGAAGTTAAGGAACTAAAGAAATCTGAGTATGATAATAAGCAGTGAGGAATGGGTACCATTGAACCACACTACTACAAACAGAAAGTCATGGCAGGTAAGAAATCAATGCTAATCAGTACAAATGATTTTTAAAAATACTAAAGGCATTTTTTAAAAATATTAAAGATATTAAAGGCAGCTGGCAAAAGGAAGATACTAGGTAAAAACTACAAAAATTCAAATCCACATAAAAACAAGGAGCATACTCTTAAAATTACCTTTAAACTTTAAACATCTTTTGCAGGAGGCTGATGGAAAAAAATCCTTTCCTCTAATTTTTTACAGCATTATGAGTTATTTATACATGTATTTTTAAAATGATATAATTATATTTATTAATATAATTATTTTATAAATACAATTTTACTTATAAATCCATGATTCATAATATATCTATAAGAATAAATATAATTATTATAATGTCAATTCTAAACACTAATACTGTTTTTTTTTTCTTTTTCTTTTGGTACTGAGGGTTGAACCCAGGGATATTCTACCTCCAAGCTATACCCCTAGCCTTTTTATTTATTTATTTATTCATATTTTGAAACAAGGTCTCTCTAAGTTGCTGAAGGTCTCACTAAGTTGCTGAGGCTGGCCTTGAATCTGTGATACTCCTGTCTCAGCCTCCCAAGCACTGGAATTAGAGGCATGTGCCCCCACGCCCAGCTAAATGCTAATACTTTTGACAACCACCCACTTATGTAGTGCCCAAGCTCTCTGTCCCCTCTCTGAGGCCAGCCACTTCATTCCCATCAGAGGTGCTCAATATCCATGTTTTTGTTTTAACCATTCTCTTGATTTTTCTTTATAGTTTGATCACATACATATAATTCCATCAAAATATATTATTTGGGTTTGCCGCTGAGCAAAATTTGTGACACTGGAATTGTGTTGTATGTAACTTTTGTGACTTGCTTTTTTCACTCCACATTCTGTTGGAGAGACTCATACAGGTTTGCAAACAGAGCTGGGGTTCATTGATTTTCATTATTATGCTAATTCCATTATAAGCAGATATTCTCCAATTTACCCATTTTGTTTTCAGTTGGGTTCTTTTCAGATTTGTTTGTGTTTTGGTACTATGTACAAAGCACTATTAAAAATCTCATATGTATTTCCTGAGGTATCTGAGTAAAAATTTCTATAAGATACACAGCTAAGGCTGGAATTGCTGAAAAAAAGGTATATTTATGTTCTGTTTACCAATGCAACTGATGCAATTGCATCAACTTACACTCCCATTAGCAGAGTATGAGAGTAACACCAACATTTGTTATTTTCAGGCCTTAATATTTTTACCAACACAGTAGATACAAAAGTGTGTATCACCCTAGTTTTAATTTTCATTCCTTTAATAATTAATGAGGTCCATCAAATTTTGTATGCTTATTGACCATCTGGTTATTGACCATTTGCTCTTTTGAAGTCCCTATTTTTATTCTGATTTTACTTTTCACACTGATTCACAGAAACTTTAATATATTCTATATATTAAACCAATTTTGGCCTTTTTTATTCTTTTTTCAGCATCCATTGATGACTACTTTTTTCATTTTAATGTTGTTTAGCTTGTTTTTTTCTTTACAGGTTGCTCTGAATACATGTTGTTAAAGAAACTTTTATCCTAAAAATAATAAAAATATCCATTTCTAAATATCTAAAAGTATTGCCTTTCTTAGTTAAGTCCTTCTTCCATACAGAATGTTACCTGTTTATGGAATGAGGTGAGTAGGGACCAATTTTCATTTTCCATATGGATAGCCAATCACTGATTGTACTGGCAGCTTGAACTCAAGGCTCACCAGGACTTAACAGGAACGAGTGTTGGGTTGGTGGGTGACGGCTGCCATGAATGGAGACATTAAAGTTGAAGTCAATAGCATGTCCTGGCAGATGAAAGAGAAGTAAAGAGCAGAAGGTGTGTCGGGGGGTGAACCACTAGATAATTTCTCTGGATTCAAATTTTATGACTTTTTACATAGTTTATATAACTCTGCATAGTTACACTGTCATCACTAAGCCCATATAGAACGGGATATTCAGTAGTTCATTGAAACTGGACTGCATTCCTTATAAACTCTTTACTGACATACCAACACAGCTTATGAAAATCCTTAGGAAAATATTACTGCCATCTTATATACTGATTAGCCATCTTTATGTGATAATTCTATGGCTCTCAAGCTACACTCCCATGTAATTCCACAAGCTCAGGACAGGTGTTCTGTCACTAGAACCAGATTAAACTCCTTTCTCAGCTTTCAGAAACAAGTAAATTACATTTATAAAACTTTCTCAGTATTAGATAACACTCTCATAATATTTTTTTCTTTAATGACTTCCATCTGCTACTCATTATTTCTACTGGAGTCTGGTATGGGCTAACATATAATTACAATTTTATTTCTTTACATGCATATATATTACAAGTAAGCTAATCAAGTTTTAGAGCTAATCTGGAAAGGTCAAAACACTTGGTTTTTCACTTTGGGATCTCCACCCCACCCTCACGTCACATGAACTTTTGCATCCACAAAATGCATAAGCATTTGGAGGGCGAGGGTGAAAAGAAACACTCGAGATGAAAATGATTTTACAATGTAAAATATTTCATAGGAATTGTAATTTATAATAACCTTAAATTAGATCTTACAAATATGGGGCTAGACTAACCATAGGAAAAATCAACAAATAATTTCTTCATTTTTATCTATACTTTTGATTTCTTCCATACCAAATCTTTTCTAAAAAAGAAACTTTTTTAACTGAACTAAAAATAAAATTTATTTGTTTTCAATGTCATTTCCTGCCCTACATAATTTCTAGCAAAATTCCTGAAAAGCAGAGCGAGGCAAAAGTTAAAAGTTAAACTGTAAACAAAAAACTTCTCTGAATAACCAAAAAATCCTTTTTTATAATGATGTGATCTAAAAATTTACACTATCCTAGTGTGATGCAACTAACAACAACAAAAAAAACGACTATTAGAGTTCAACTGAAATCAAAAAGTGTCTAGACTACAAATGAAGATTTGACCTGCCGTCAGAGCACAGCATGGATTTATTTGGAAGAAGGGGCTTTTCTAAGGACTTTTGTTTGTTTGTCTGTATAAAGAAACCTAGGTAGAGTTAGAAAAGTGGAAAACTATGGAATGAAATGAGAATAATATACTAAAATTATGATTTATTTCTCCAGTTGGTAAATATCGACAGAGCCTATCTTTCTCATAGGGAGTGCAATCACTGCTCTCTGGTTTGGACTTTTGCTTCATTTAGAAGCCTTCTGCACTATTACTCCACTTCTCAAACTTTTGGACGCATATAGAAGTAGGAAAGTGAAATGACCTATTTTAAAAGAAGGTAATACACTAGACTGTAAAATCAAAGTCAGAAAGAACTGGAATCTAATCCTCCCTCCAGTACTTTGCAAGCTGTATGATCTTAATTGTTATTTCTTGAATTTCTATTTCATCATATTTAAAAGAGACATAATAACAACCATTATTTTAAGGATTAAATGAGGCCATTATCATATATACAAATATCTCTGGCATAATGTTGGTCAAGTTACCATTGATCATAAAGTAAGAGAATAGATGACTTTAGGGAAATTGTGAAAGATACTAATTATACTTTAACATTTTATAATAAAAGTTTCTCTGTCAGGCATTTAATGATACCAATATATATATACTGGAAAGATTAAATGCATAATATTTTACATAATATTACATATAATATGTTATATATATAAAACCTTTCCAAAAGATATATATATATATATATATATATATATGCCTTTTGAAAGATATATATATATATATATATACCTTTTGAAAGATATATATATAAAGATATATGATTTTCTTCAAACTGTACAAAAGAACAGTTTTCTTATATAAGTGGGTGACAGATGGAAGACAGAAGATAAAGGAAAGACAAGTTAAAAATCAGTTAACAACAAGTCAGGCATGGTGGCGCATGCTTGTAATCCCAGTACTTGGGAAGCTGAGAACAGAGGATCCGGGTTCGCGGCCAGCCTCAGCTACTTAGTGAGGCCCTCTGCAACTTCATGAGATCCTGTTTCAAAATAAAGACTAAAAAATAGGGCTGGGGATGTAGCCCTGAGGTAGAATACCCCTTGGTTCCATCCCCAGTACCGCAAAAAAAAAAAAAATCAGTAACAACTTGGCATGACTGGTAACTGGTTACAACACAACACACATTCATGAACAATAACAACAACAACAACAACAACAAAACAGGAAAGAAAGGAGGGAGGGGGTTAGAAGAAGAAGCAGGAAAGGAAGAGAGTAACCAGGACAAAGAGAGAAGGAGGGAAACAGAGAAGGGATCACTAGTATACATGGCACCTAGCTGGGTGGGTGATTCTGGCTGGCCAGCCACTCATCTCAGATCAGCCTGTTTGCTGAACTGACCAACCTGTAGAAATTAGCAGCCTTACATTAAATATGGTGTAGAACAGCAATGTACAATTGTCCATTGTCCATCTATGTATTCTACATGCCTTATGAAGTATTTGTAAACCAGTATTTGATCTCAGGTATGCTTTTTATCTCTAACAGCATCAATGAATACCACCAGAAATATATAGTTAATAAACAGAAACATAGATGTGTCACAGAAAATACTTCCTTAAAATCTAACCAAAATTTAAAAATTATCTATCTCTGCAAATCTGGGTAGTTTGGGGTATTAAAAAAATTGAATTAGGACTGGGCATGGTGGTGCATGCCTGTAATCCCAGTACTTGGGAGGCTAAGGCAGGAGGATTGCAGGTTTGAAGCCAGCCTCAGCAATTTAGCAGACTCTCAGTAACCTAGCAAGACCCTGTTTCAAAAACAAAAACAAAAAAATTTTAAAGGGCTGGGGATGTAGCTGAGAGATAGAATGTCCCTGGGTTCAATCCCCAATACAAAAAAAAAATTTGAAATCATGTTCATATGGATATCCCACTTCCTTTCTATTAGAAGGCATATGCAGTACCCAAACAGCTTCAAAATGATCACAAATCCAGCTCCAAATTAGGAACACATGGCTTCATCACACATGTCTTAAACTCACATTGTACTTTGGAAATTATACCAATCAACTTCAGACTACAACAGCATAAGGAAAAAAATCACACTGAATAATTGTCTATGTCTACCAATAATTTAAAAGAACTGCATATGTAGTATTAATGAATAACTCAAAAGACTGTACGTATTGTTTACTGGTTCATTTCAAACAAATAAATACAACTACACAAAGAACCGTGAATTCCTTCAGCACCATGGTGTGTCCTAGGTCGCCATGCTTCCTTTCCCCCTTATTGTCAAGGTCCATTTGCCAACAAGCCTCTGACAATAAACACAGAAATAATTTTCAAGGTGAGTAAACTAAACTAATACTGGGAATAATAATATATTAATTTCTGATAAAGTTAAAATTGGAATGGGGAGAACTGGAAAAGAAAGATTTTTA
This sequence comes from Glis glis, assembly GCA_004027185.1. Taxonomy (NCBI): domain Eukaryota; kingdom Metazoa; phylum Chordata; class Mammalia; order Rodentia; family Gliridae; genus Glis; species Glis glis. Next base: position 21,981 of record PVJS01018046.1, on the reverse strand, counting down.
AGTAAATTTTATATACAGAAAAAGCAATATTTACCTGAGGATTTAATATATGGAATCAAATGTTTCAATTATACACTATATAGTAATAATCATCTATATTTAAAAAGAAAACTAAGTATGATTATAAAAAAGAATAATATGAATAAACTATTTAGAACTTTTAAGACTGTTAATTAAGACAGACACTAGTGCATAATTTTCCAAGAATATAAGAACAATTTGTTTATTAACTAAAAGGTATAATTCACTTTTATTTTAATTCATTATATTTATTTGTTTGTTTGTTTTTTGCGGTACCGGGGATTGAACCCAGGGGCGTTCTACCTCCGCGCTATACCCCCAGCCCTATTTTTTATACTTTATTTTGAAACTGGGTCTCACGAAGTTGCGGAGGGCCTCACTAGGTAGAGAGAGAGAGAGAGAGAGACAGGGAGAGAAAGAGAGAGAGTGAGCTGAGGCTGGCCGCGAACCCGGATCCTCCAGTCTCCGCCTCCCAAAGTACTGGGATTACAAGCGTGCGCCACCACGCCTGGCTTCATTATATTTTTTATGTTGTACATTTATTTATTTATTTATTTTTTACGGTACCGGGGATTGAACACAGGGGCGTTCTACCTCCGTGCTACACCCCCGGCCCTATTTTTTATACTTTATTTTGAAACCGGGTCTCACGAAGTTGCAGAGGGCCTCACTAGGTAGAGAGAGAGAGAGAGAGAGAGGAGAAAGAGACAGGGAGAGAGAGAGCGAGAGAGCTGAGGCTGGCCGCGAACCCGGATCCTCTGGTCTCCACCTCCCAAAGTACTGGGATTAAAAGCGTGCGCCACCACGCCCGGCTGTACATTTATTTTTTATATATTTATTGGTACTTTATATTCTAACATCATAATGTAGTTCATAGTGATAGTGACACACATGCACATAGCACTTGTTTTCTCTCGGCTCCCTTCCTACTCCCTCGCTTCCCCACACAAAATAATGAGATTGGCATTGGTATTCTCACATATGTACATAATGTCAGTGGAAGTGTTTCCTTCATTAATTCTCCCCCCACTCCCTTCCCAAAACCACCTCCCTCACTCCACTGGAGTTTCTCCTCCATTACCTAACGTCCCTCTTATAATTCACTTTTAAATACTCCAAAACAAGCCTCTAAAAAAAAAAAAAACAATGAAGTGTGAAGTGTAGTGTAAATGTTTCCAAAGACATACCAATGTATTGACAAAAGACAGAGTGACCAAGAGGAAAAAAAGTCCTCTATTATCTTTAAGCAAAATTGTTTTCCTTGGGTTAAAGAAAATGCATAAAAATTAAGACTGCAAATGATATATTTTTATAAATTTTCACATATAAAATTATCCCCCATATAAAATATATATATATATTCACATATAATATATATAATACATTTACATTTATATAAATGTAAAAATATAAAATATGAAGTACATTCACTTATAGCAGACTATGTTATCATCATTTATATCATTCCAGGTAGCCAGTTGGTGTATAAGTACTGATTTCTAATGATACTAAAATATCCATAATTTCCTTTCCTTCTTTGGATTCCAGAGCTTGATACCACAGTAAGGAGCTTGAGTCTCTTAGCTGAGTAGCTTAAAATAGAGATGACAGCAAAGGGTGCTTACACTCATTTCTTCCCTGAATGAAACTTGCAGTAAAGAAATGGGGAGCCACATGGAACAGTCACTGCCTGCTGATCTGGCAGCTCCTTGCCAATTTCCCTGCTAAGGTCATCAGCAGACATTGAGGGAGGGAAGATGGTGCTCTGTTAAGCTCATGAGGAGGAGCTGAAGTCTAAGCTGGCTTGAAGTAGACGAAAATTATAAAATCTATAGCAGTCCTAAAATCTGAGGAAGCTAAAAGAATCTTTTAGCTGCTTCCAAAATGATTTCAAGGACAGGGTTAGTTCTATTTTGAGATTCTGGTATCTTTGGTGCTAATCCCAAACAATAAAAAGCTCCGAATATCACTAGTTTCATTGACTTGCTCTATTCTCTGAAAGCTCACAAAACTCACTTTTTAGTGAGTTGCTCCTAAACTCACTTTTCCACAGATGGACCCAAGCTGGGAGTCTTGACATCTGATCCCTATAAACTAACATTCATTACCATTACTTACAGAAAATAAAACATAATTTCTTGGCCAGATCTAAGTTTAAATCATGACCTCCTCACTTACTAGCTCTGTGGAACTGACCAACCAACTTACTTTCATTTAGAGGTTTCAGTTTCTTAATATTGAAATAGGAAAGATCTGTTGCAAGGGTTAGTGGAACACACACACACACACACACACACACACACACACACACGCTTAATAGTGATTATTATTAATGCATAATTTCTCACTCACACAGGTCATGTTTTAACATGAGAAATATACCTGATATTCTCTCTACAGTGATTTCAAGAAGCATGCCAAAATGAATCCAACAACACCATCTGAACATGTTTTAATTCTTAAATCTCATTTAACAAGAAACACAACTTTTCTTCCAAACAGTTGAGATTTAAATGCAATACAAGTTGAGAGGAAGCACAACGATTTCAATTTGCACCACAAGAAGATAAGATGAAGATGACTTCACAAAAGAAGTGGGGAAAGAGAATGATTCTGTAAAAGTGCTGAAATTCTTGGTTAATAAGGTTCTTGTGGATCACAGTATTAACAGTGAAATAAATTAAACAATAAAAATGTAGAAAAATAGTTTTCCTATTTGGGGATATAAAATATAAATTTCAAAGGAGATGAAGAAAATATTAATTAGCTTATAAAATAGATTACTTCAAAACATATAAAACAGAAGTAAAAAGTAAACAAAAGCTTAGGAAAATAGTTGCCACTACTAGGTCCTTAAAGAATCAAGATCCTGCTGGGCGTGGTGGTGCATGCTTGTAATCCCGTTTTTTGGGAGGCTGAGATAGGAGGATCGCAGGTTCATGGTCAGTCTTAGCAACTTAGTGAGGCCCTGTTTCAAAATAAAATAAAGTAGGGCTTGGGTATAGCTTGGAGGTAGAATGACCCTGGGTACCACACACATACACACACACACACATACACACACACACACACACACACACACACACACACACACACACCCTACATCCTAGGGTCTGTGGCTCAGTGTTAGAGCACTTAGGAAAAGAATCAAGATCCTAGCCAGGGGCAGGCACACCTGTAATCCCAGGGACTCAGAGACTGAGGCAGGAGAATTTCAAGTTTGAGGCCAGCCTCCACAATTTAGTGAGAATGTCTCAAAATAAAAAACAAAAAAGGCTGGGGATGTAGTTCAGTGGTAGAGCCTACGCCCCTGGGTTCAATCCCTAGTACAGAGGAAAATGAGTCAAGATCCTTTAATTTTTTAAGAAAAGAACTATTATAACATCCCACCCCCCAAAAAAAAGAAATACAGTCACTGAAAAAAGAATTTAATTAGATAAATGATAAAGAATAAAATTCTAATAACTAACAATCTTCTCAGATTTAAGTTCACTTTTAATTAAAAGCATACATTAAATAAAATATCACCTTCCTCTCTCATATTAGCATTGCAGGTAAGAATTCTAAAATATGGATAATACATATCTAAAGTAAAAAGTGCCAATCCAATGGAAAATGTTCAATTAAGGGTGATCAGACTTTTCCCATCAACTGGGGAGGTGTGGAAAGATGGGAGGAGAACATAGGAAGGTACAGAACTCACAGGTTGAGATTCACTTTTAACTATTTGCTCAAAAATTCTTTCACCTTTAATTATACAATTCTTGCCAGGGACCTTAACATTAATACGAAGGGAAAGAGCCAGAGAGCTCCAATTTGTGGGGGAGTGCTGGAGACAGGCACCGAGGAGCAAAGACTTACCAAGAGAATTTTTGTTCCAAACAAGCTTGTTTTGGCCCTTTATACCTCTTTAATTATTTACATATTTTAAAGAATTCTAGGTAAAAGTCGGTATATTCTGGAAAAACCACATTTGATTCTTTGATTTATGTTTTATTCAAAGTTTTTTCTTGCTGTAAATTAGAACAAATAATCATCTTAAAAAACAAAATTAGAAAACCAAACATAACAATATCTTCACTATTAGAATCTCTTAGATGTAATCAAAGCCTAAAATTTGTTTCGGTAGTTTATGGGTTTATCTTCAGGATTATCTGCAATGGTCTGCTGCTGAAAGGAGGAAGGTTGTGGGGCATAAATGTGTTTGTACTACCAAACAGAATAGGGAAAACTAGAGGAGCCAGAAGGGATATGTCACAGAAAAAAAAAAATATATATATATATATATCCAGGTGTGGTGGTGCATGCCTGTAATCCCATACTTGGGGGTCTGAGACAGGAGGATCACCAGTTCAAGGACAACCTCATAAACTTAGTGAGACTCTCAGAAGCCTAGCAAGACCCTGTTTCAAAACAAAAAAATAAAAAAAGGGGTAGGGGTATAGCCCAGAGGTAGAATGCCCTTGGGTTCAATCACCCGTACCCCCACTATACACACATTATATATACACATATACATATAACAAATACATATATTTTTTAAGTATGGTTATGAGTAGAAAAGTACTATACCATTTCACTTGAGGGCAATAAGGGTTACTTTCAACTTTCGGGAATTAAGAAAGAATGCAAGTGAGTCTACTACAACAGGAAATACAGAATACAACAAATTAAGCCTTAAATACAGTATGAAGGATAAAAATAAAGTGATTACAATGAGGTAAGAAAAGCCCCATTAATAAAATGTTGGCTTGATAGCTATGTATTTCTCTTTTTATATGCAAATCTCAACTGGCTACTTTAAAAGCTGACATGTGACAAGTGACCTCACCCATTGTTCCACAACTGCCCACCTGTAGCATGGAAGAGTTAAAGAGGAGCTTTCAGGTTCCACTTCCAGAGTTAATTTATTCTTTTCTCAGGCTCTATGAATTCTATGCCATGCATAGTTATAGAAAAATTTTGATTGGCAAGGTAAGCTGCTAACAATAATAAAGTAAGACTTTATTATTTTGGTAAAATACTTAATACCTCATTCCAACCACAAAGTTCTTTGACCTTTTCTTAGTGGTGGTGGTGGTGGTGGTGGTGGTGGTATTTGGCATATGTTTGTTTTTGTTATAATCTTTTAATATGGAGGCAAATTTGGGTTTCTGTTCTTCCTGGCTAATGGGAAGCAGGTACATTTCTACATCCATAATCAAAGACACTTCCACCCTCCCCAGTCTTATTATTTGATATGCCAGTAAGATCTATAAAATTTATACCTATAGCTTTTTGGTAAGGCATCTTCTCCATACCAGTTTTACCACAGGATAGTTATGTGGGAAAAATATATCTGAAAAGAACTTCCAAATTGAATAGTGGTCCTTTCCAAGCAATTAAAAGGTTACCAAATTCCCCTATGAAAATACCAATCTTGTTTTCATTCCTGAGACAGATACAATTCAAGGTTAAACAAACAAAAGAGTCATATTCGACGTCTGGAAGAGGTTTATAAGGCTGAAATAGTAGTAGAAAGTGCTGGTCTAGGATACACAAAGAAGTCAAAATAATCAAAATGAGAAAAAAACTATAAATTATTCTAAATTGTGCATGAAACTTTACATTTGTCTCTGGTACACAAAATATTTCATATACAACGTAAGTACTTTCATGTATGTTGAGTAAATAAAACACAATTAAAGATGAAATTTTATTTTTATTGAGCATCAGAACTGAAAGAAACAGCTGCTATTTATCAACTACTTTTTTAAACATCGACTTCCTTTTCTTTCAAAATTACTATTTCAAGAAGCAAATTCTTCTTCTAACTAAAATGGAGTATCACTATCCAGGTTTGAGAATTTTTTCAGCCATGATTTTCTATCATTGCCCTAAAACTCTATCTCTGCAACACTAAATAAAATTTGAAGATATACTTCTATCAGTAACTTGGGGAGCAATTCTATTCTGTGATTCTCTAGGATTCACAAGGATGAACCTATTCACCTATTCTCTCCTGAAGTTCTCTCTCGTTCTCTCAGAAAGTGTGACACTGCTCATTTTTCTGGGGTCTTGCTTAATTTATCACAGTAGTCCACGTAGCACCAGTGATTAGCTGATTATTTTGACAGATTTCATCAAATTGAGTAAACAACATTTTGGAGCAAATGTTCTAAATTTGCATTTGCTAAACAACATAATTTCGTACTTCTGATCAAATTTCTACTTGCATGGATCTGTATACACACACACACACACACACACACACACACACACACACACATTCAGTGACTGATGCCAGGAAGAGAAATGAAATAATTTTTTTGAAAAGTATAGCTACTGTCTTCAGTATATCTACTACCTACTTGAGGCATTTTCCTCCAATCAAACTGAAGTTTTAAAATACATTAAAATAAAAGGGCTACTTAAAGAGTATGTTTAAAATAAACATGATAAAATTCTTGTTTCATTCAAATTCTGGAACACTTGTTATTATGCTAGGTCTTGGGGGAGTATAATTAAATCAATTTAAAAATCTGGCCACAAATAGCTTACAGTCTCCTGTGAATAAAAGAAGCACCAGACAATATAATATGAAGCTCTGCAAAGTTCTGGGACAAAGGTCTATACAGAAGGCCAAGCTGCAGAGGCTGAGAGTGGATCACGCTGGGCTCTTGCGGAGGGAGGCCTCTGCTGAGACTAGAAGCAAAGACTGGGAAGAGGGCTTGGAGCTGGACAGGGCAGTGTAAACAGTTCCAGAGAGAAGCAGCACTATGCGGGTTGCTTTCAGAAATACAAGATATTGAATATCGTTAGAGCATGAAAAAGAAGAAAAGAGTAATACTCTCCTGAGTGAGCAAAAGAGATGTAGGTAATATTCCAGAAGGAAAGGCACGAGATGAATACGGAACAAAAGTAGCACCTACATGAAAAAGAGTCCCATAGTAGGGAGAAGCCTGACATTTACCTGTGAGCAACAGGATACCAGGGATGGGAGGGGTTTTGCAGGAAAGCAATGTGTTCATCAGCATGGCACATTGAATATTTCCAAATGAGGGTAGGGGCAGTGAGATCCATTAGGAGGCTAAAATTAACATCTTAAGCTAAATTCACTCACCTTGCTTCAATAATACTTAACACATGATGCAAAAGGTACCAGATTCATTTTTAATAATATGCCTGCATAAAAATGTTATTTAAAAATATAATAAATAACCAATATCAAGATTGACAAGAAATCTAAAAACAATACCAAGATGGTATTTCAAGTGTTTGAAACACTCAAACAAGCTGGGCATGGTGGCACACGCTTGTAATCCCAGTACGTGGAGGCTGAGATAGGAGGATCACAGGTTCGAGGAGAGCCTCAGTAAGTAGTGAGACTCGCATCAACCTAGCAAGACCCTGTTTCAAAATAAAAATAAAATAGGGTTGGGGGGTGTAGCTCAGAGGTAGAATGCCCCTGGTTTCAATCCCCAGTATCAAAAATTTAAAAAGAAACACTCAAACAATATACAAACCACAACCCATTTTAGACATCATCAACCAATTTAATATTTTTCTATTATTTTCTCCTAATCACAGGGAAAACTTTCTTTAGTTTCCTTTTATTGTGGTGATTTATTTGCCCTGTTTTCAGCTCAAACTTTTAACACAGTACTTAAGAACAAGATATCAGAAGGAATTAAAAAACAATAAAAAGGGATAAGCAATATATTTATGTAATATATAAAGCAAAAACTAAAAGATACTGAATAAAGAACTGAAATTATAATCTTGACCATGACATAGTACGCAAAGGCAGTAGCAAAGAAAAATGTATTGATGAACTTAGTCAAGTTCTTTAACTGGGAAATGTCCATCCTGGATCAACCATGGATGCTTTTTCAATAACATATTGTCAAAAATCCAAATCAAACCCATTAATAAACTGATAGGCAGAACTTGAAAAAATACCAAAGAAAAATTTGACTCAGAGAATAATATAAGTTCAAATAAATGTTAAAAATATATTTCAAGTTTAGATATCAATTAGATCAGCCTTAAAGCACTTATGAGGTAATAAATTTGATTTTGAAACACTTTGCATCATTTTAAAATTTATACATGCAGTCAACAAAAGTGACATTGCACAACCATCGGCCTCATTTTAAGACATTTAATTAATATTTAGACCTAGTCCATCTGCCATTTTGACCTGGTCTATCCCATTTTAGAATAAGCTGGTTTCTGCACATTAGTCCTAACATAAAATCTGTGCCACAGCAGTAGCTGCTCCTTATATCTCTACTGGCCTATAGTTTAAGATATATAACAATATTATTTTTGTTTTTAACCTAAATATGTAGTACAGAAATCTTTTGGATAATCATCATCTATAAGCTAACCTAAAAATTAAAAGTATCACACTAATGCTTATGGTTCTACAATCTTAAAAAAAAAACAAATAAACAAGGAAACTTGCACTATGTCAGTAAATAAATTTCATCTCTTTACTGCCATAGGTCTAGTGAAGCAATACATTTACTTTCTAATCCATAAATAGATATAAACTTCTCTGTTGACATAAACAGAGAAGTATATAAATTTCATGAGTGTTCTAAATCAGAAAAGACATAGAAAACAATGTGTTTCCTTCAGCACTATTGCTTTAAATGATAATCTGGGATGTGCAGAACAATAATGATAACTGGACACACTACAGCACTGTGAGTCCACAGGGAAACATGTTTAAAGTGCTGCAGGTGGTGACTGGAAAAAATAAGCAATATGTAGCCAGAGAGGTTAATTTTAGTTTGATATTTAGCAGAGAGCCACAGCTGATAAGGAACCAACAGCAAGTCACTCGGACAAGCAAAAGACCATGTCTTCTGCACCTTGTATTAAGAAGACCACTCATATGTCTCAGCGCTCTTGGTTCTCTCTAGTCCCAAAGGCAGTGACTGCTTTACTTGGGTGCACTGTCAAATGGACACCATTAAAAAGAAAAACAGAAAGACCCCCATGTTGCCCAGGTTCCCAGCTTCCACATTTTGACACTTCACCTGTCACACTTTGACGTCTTCACCTGTTCATCTGAACATTTCCCCTACAGTCCATTTCTATCTAGTCCAGTCACTACTGCAAACTGAACTGATACTAATGTTTTAATACTGATATAAAAATAGATAGGGAGGTACCAACTAAGTTTGATAGAATAGAGAGACAAACTTTATTGATAGGACACAATATGAAATTAGTGTCTGAGAACCTTTCCCACCACCCACATTCAGAGTATCATGAACACACACAGCAGTCCACCAAACGACCCTGCCACCAAGCACATTCTTGGGCGGCAGGCAGCCCTCATTAACGTTAGCATGCCACACAGCCCTCTGCTCACTGATCAGAGCAGCCAACAGGGAGATGGAGTTTACGAGTAAAAGCAAGACCAAGCCGGCTAATTACTTACCTTCTTACTTATGGCAGGCTTGCTCCTTTAACTTTTTGTTTCCTCTCTTGTCATAGCTCGGCGCCAAAGGGTTATGATTCAGCAGAAGTTTGAACCTGACAGTTAAAAAGAATTTTTTTTCAGAAAAAAACCCATTAGACATTCAAGTTTCCTCCACTGCCGTCTTTCTTTCGTCGCCCTCTGTGTGCGTGTTTCTCTCTTGTCTCTCTGCAAGGTGGCTACGTAGTGGTCTATAAATATTGACCCTCACACTTGCTCAGAGCTTTACTTGCTCATGGCACAGGTCTGTGTTACTGAACACCGTAGTAATACTCCGGCAAAGTTCTCAGCTGCTCAGACAAAGCTGTGGATTGGCTCACTACCCAGCAACCCTGTGCCTGCCTGGAAATACCATTCTGCTGCCAGCTTCACAGATGCTATGGGCCTTTCCTGAGGCCCAAATCAGGCACAGAAGGGCAATTATGAGGTTTTTCTGAAAAAATACAACTTTCCTCAAGCAGGTGGAGAAAGTGGGGTAGGGTGGGGGGTGGAAGACAAGAAAGGAAATACTGCTTTGTTCTGGCCAAATGACACAATCTCAAACCCCTTATAAAAGTCATACCTAGCTGTCATTCAATCAAGCTTTATAAAACTTAATTACTACATATTATAAATGACCAAAAACATAGGACAGCATTTTTGTAATTAATATTGCTTCTCATTAAAATAAGGCTGCAGTGGCTGAGTAATTGACCACAAAGAAATGTTTTGACATAAGTGAGTTCATTCTCAGAATGATAGAAAGCATTGGAAAGTATAAGATTAATCAGATAAATTATGGACTTGGTGAAAGAAGCTAAAATGTAATCTGAAAATTATGTGAATCAACATACTCTATTAACTTCTAGATTTACAATCATGACAATTTGAATTATCTTACTTTATAGCTTGCAGGTGATATAAATAAGATCCCTATTATCTACATATACCACCTATAATGTTCACAATATGAATTATTAGAAAATGAATCAAGCCATAGTTTTTATGCCAAGGATATTTATTTGTTTGATTCACTGAAATGTTCTCTCTTGATTAAACAAAAGATGAAGGAATTAGACTTAGAAATGATCTGGTCACTTAATTTATCAATGGAGCAATGACCCAGCTATTACTTTGCACAGGGTCAAGTGGCAAAACTACAGCAGAGCCGAAACCAGAGTCCTTCCCTTTCTGTTCGAGGATTGTGCTCCTTCCAACAGTACACTGGTTCTCAGACTCAGTTTTAGGTCTATCTTCATGTGAAAGCTTACTGAAAACCTTACCAGTAAACACATATATGATGCCAAAAACTTAACTAGCATAAAATGAAACAGCTCTTTACAGTTTGACAGGAAAAAAGTGATGCACAAAATTAACTTTCAAACAACTGAAATCCATCTTTCTTAATTCAATAGTTAATATTTGTCCAATTAATGGATTCCTTGCCAGGAGAAGTACACAGATATGGCTGAAGAAGCAAAGATAAAACACAGTTCCCACTCTCAAAGACCTCATAGTCTAAGTCCAGGTTGGGGGGCAGGAGGTGAGAGGAATTGATTGTAAAACAATGTGGTAGGGACCAAGAGGAAGACAGGAAGGAGGCACTGAGGGAACAGGGAAAAGGAGCACCTGAGCCAAGATGCTCACTAGGTAGTTCCTCAATGGAAACTTCCAGATCTTAGGGAATATGCAAAGGTCCGTGAGGCAAAAAAGGGAAGAATGCACAATAAGGACATGCAGGAAAGAGAATGATGCATGCACGCAACTTTAAACAATGCTTTCTTGCTGGAGCAGAGAGTATAAAAAAAGTGGTTTAAAAAAAAGATGAGAGAAGGAGGAAGGTGATGAGGGATTTTATAAGTCAGATTAATAAACATGGGTTCCATAGAGTAGGTAAGCTACCAGTCTTCAAATATTTTTCACAGACTCTTCAAGGAATTTTGAAAAATGATGTAACCCTCACACATTACCATATTAACATCTACAATTTTTCACCTGTAGCAAAACTTATGCTTTCAAATAATTTAATTTCTACTCTATTGGAAATATTGACATTTTTAAATAAAACATATCAACTATCTTAAATATACTTAATAGACTCTAAATCCATAGTAATTTAATATGACCATTACTCATTTAAAATATACAAGTAAACATTTATTTTAACAGCTGGGAATTTTATTTTACATTTCGTTCTATTGACCCTTTATTGCTATCTCACATCCTCATAGAACTTTTGTGTAATACATTTTATAGTTAAAATTATAATTAAAAGTCTTTCATTGTTCTGTCATACTTTCTGTAATAAAAATTAAATGAATGAGTTGAAATTTTTAATTATTAAATTTTCTATGGCTCCAGGAGAATGCACTGTAGTAAGATTTGGGATGAATGAGGGTATGCCTTTCTTTTGTAAAGTAACACAAAGGTTGTCATTAATAAACCACTGCTTTTAGCTAGATCAATATTAATAAAGAATGTATATAGAAGTTGAGAAGCTAAACATTCATTCCATTAAAACTATCTGTGCAATTGCTAAGTGAAAAAGAACAGTCTGAAAAGGCTACAAACAAACTATATATGATTCCAACTATCTAATATTCTGGGAAAGGCAATACAATAAGTAATAAAAAGTTCCATGGCTTCTGGGGGTGCTTGGGGTGGGGGAGTAGCTAAAGCATAAGGGATTCTTGGGGAACTGAACCTATCCTGTATGATGCTATAATGGCATTTGCATGACACTATGCATCCAACAAAACCCACAGAACTGTACAACACAGTGAACAGAGACCTAATGTAAACTATGAACTTCAGTTACGTCTCTTCCCCTGTCTTCTTTGAAGCATGTGACCTATAGGGATTATTATTATTATTATTATTAATCAAGTGATTACTGTTTAACAGAGACTTTAGAAATATTATATATAACACTAAAAAATACTGACAGATAGTTATGCTTTTGCCTTTTTTTTAAGAGGAAGAAAATGAGGCTTAGAGTTATTAAGTCGCTTGCCTGAAGTCATATAACTAATGAACTGCAGAACTTGGATTCAACCCAAATCAGGCTGGACTACAGTACCATGTGCTGCCTTTATATCAGTCACTTAAACAAGAGGTAGAGGCTGCCCAGGCCAGGCAAGGAAGTGGATGGAGCCCTGCCTCCACAAGTCACAAAGGATGGAGAGAGCCATATCCTGCATTTCTCTAAGGAACTGATAAAATTTTAACATTGAGTATTGACAGGTAGCATAAAGATAGGCCAATTAGTTAATGGATGAAATTAAAGCAACACATGCTCTACTAAGAACCTAAATGTCTTTATCTCTAATTTAATTGAAGGGTAAGGATTACATGACGAATCAAGGGGGGCTCTTCTTTGGGCATCTGTGTCTTTGCCAAAGCAGAGGTCATAGAAGGACTGACAACTTTAGAACATGGAGATGGGAAGAGAGGATGGTTTTAGTGTTGGGGATGATCAACTTGCAATATCTGTGTTGCATCCTGGTGTGTATGTTCAGTAGGGATTTAAATACACTATTCTTTAACACAGGAGAATGAAGATCACATCAATTCAATAGTCTTCTATTCTTGTTTTCCTACTTCAAACTGTCGCCATATAGTCTATTCTCAACACAGAGGCCAAAGGAGTTACTTCAAAACATTTTATATGATCATATTAATCTGCTAATCAAAACCCTGTAATGTTCCCTCATTTTGCACAGAGTAAAAGCCAAAGTGCTTTCAATGACCTGTAACTCCCCATTTTACCTATTCCCTCATTATGTCTCAGTCAGCATCAATTACTGCCCGCACATTTCCCCAGCTCCAGCTCACACATCCTCCTAGCTTTATGTAAGTGTGCCTAACAAGATTGCCCTCAGTGTCCTTCTATTTGCTGTTCCCATCCTGGCAAGTTCTCCTGCAGAAAGCCACAGGACTGACTTCACCTCCTTCAATTCTCTGTTCAAAAGGCAGCTTCTCAACAAATTCTACCACTGCCATACCATTTAAAACTGCAAACTTCCTTCTTTATTATTGGATTGCTATTGCTTGCCTCTTCTCAGTAGAAAGTAAGTTCAACAATGGCATAGATTTCAAGTGCCCAAACTTGGACATAATAAATGCACAATACTTATTGGATAAATGACTGAAATAGACATTGGCGAGCCACATGCCAACACAAGTGCTTCCTGAAGTCATGAGATCCCTCGGTAGCAGCATGTGTAAGAGAAATAGCATCAAATCAGCACTTTAAAGGCAGGTCAAGGAGGAAAAGCCCGCAAAGACTGAAAAACAACTAGAAGGTGAGCAGGAGAATGAGAACAGGGTGGATGAGGTTTAGATAGTAATTGGGGGAAGGGGTCAACAATGCTCAATGTCATGGGAAGACCAAATATGAAAGCAATAGAAAAGAGCTCGGTACATACGACATTCAGAAAGTATCATGACACTAACACCACTGAAATGCACAATGTAAGTGTGAATTTTATGGAATATGAATCATGTTTTAGCAAAGAAGCTATAAAAAAAGAAAGTGTTGGTGTTCGAGCTGTTTCCACTGGAGGAGGGGGGTAAGCATGGGAGTGAGATGAGAGTAAAATCTCTCTTTGAAAAGGTTGGGCCATGAAGAAGAGAAAGAAGGACAGGAGTATGATTTAAAACAGCAAGCACAACAATAAGAACAAAAGCTTATTACAATGTAGGGTGAAGTAAGTGCTCCAAAGTCAAGGTGACCTGAGTTTTTTTCCTTCTCAAGTTGGAATGCAAGTTATATACGTGCCTTAGTTTCTTCATTAGTAAAATGGGTTTAATATCATTGTCTATGTCAATGAGAACCAGTGTTTACTTCATGTCATGTTATTGCAGAGTAACGGTTCATGGTGTGGATATACCAGGTTTTATGAATCCATTCATCTGTTGATGGATATTTGGGTTGTTTCCACTTTGGGTGCATCATGAGTAATGCCATCATGAGCATGCATGTACAAATTTTGGTTTGAACTTAAGTTTTCATTACTCTTAATACCAAGGAGTGAAATTTCTAAGTAATCCAGTAATCCAGTAATTTTATGTTAAATGTTTTTAAAAAACGGTCAAACTGCTTTTCTAAATGGCTATACCATTTCACATCCCCACCAGCAAATATATGAAGGTTCCAGTTTCTCCACATCCATAACAAACACCTGCAATTATCTTTTTAGAGTGATACTAGTATATTTGAAGTAGAATCTCATTGTCATTTTCCTAATAACTAATGATGTTAAACATCTTTTCATGTGCTTATTATTAGCCATTTGGCTATTTACTCTGGACTTCTAGTAAAAATAATTTCACGGGGGGGCACCAAGTGCTGTGTGCATGTATGTCACTGTCAATATGATTTACATTATGGTGTGAGACTATAATGTACCAATAAAATCACATTAAAAATAATTTCACAAAATTCTAGGAACAAATAAAGCTTAAAATGTATTTTCAAGGTCTCAAAAAAGTTGTACCTGGCATAGACATAACCACTCACTTGTTAACTGAATAAATAAACAAATGAAAGATTTAAAATTTAGAGATATTTATTAGTATATCCTTTCAGTTTTTAACTAACTTTGGATTCCTATACAGTTTCAATAGAATATTTAGCAAGAAAAAGAAGCTGGGGTGGGGGGAGCAACTAAGAAATTACGGGGAAAATGTGCTAATCTTCTGTTCAGTACTATGATGACTACTATCTACATTGGTATTTTTGGTTGCTAATAAACTAAACATCAGACAATGTTAGGAAACTGAAATTGTAATCCAGTTATATTATTCCTTCAATTAATGCTTCCTTAAAGTTACAGGTTAAAAAAGCAAAAGGCTAAGTAGTGAGTGATCTGAAAATATGTTGTTGATAAACTTTACCAGATATGAACAATAGAAATTTATCTAACCCTGTAAAGAATGAGACACTGCTCAGGGCAAACAGGTATAAGCAAAATGTTAGTAATCCATGCTCGTCATCATTTTCACCTGAGGAAACATGTGACTTTCAGTGCAAATGTAAAGAAAAAAACAAACCTGACTCTACAATGTGCCTAGTTAACAGTAAACTATGGACTATTTTCTCCTTTTTTCCTTCTTTAGGGGCCTATACTATTAGTTATATCACATACACTTACCTTTATGGTTCTTTGTTCTCAATAATAAATACTTGGGGATCCTAGAACCCCATGGCAAAGTCATACATAAGGCTACTAACTGTGCTGCTGCTGCTTTATGGTAAGTGCTTGTCCATTATTAGTTTAAGAAGTATTAACTGCACAATTAAAAATAGGCCATTTGTTCAACTGGAACAATGTTGTATGTAAATTGAGAAGAAGAAAACATTCTAAGTAAGAAAACCATAGCAAAGAATGCACATCCTTTTGTGCATTTATTTGACATCACACCAAACTAAGCCAAACGAAACTAAAACACCTTATCATTTATGAATACAAATTTTCTGAAATTTATAATTCATAAAACATGCATAACCAGAACCAATAATGCTCAATTACATTTAATATGTTAATAGTGAAAAACATCAGAAATATCAAATTATTTTATATTTGTTGCTAATTGGACATACTAATATCTCACTAATTTCTAAACTTCATGCTTATTAGTAATAGCTGAGTTCCTAGTTAAGTATCAGTATTTCCATTTTTTCTCCTAAAGCTATAGACATATTTATACAATATGAAGAATAATCTCAAAAAGTTTTCTTATAATGGAGAACCCTCAGCAGAACAAGGGAAGTGGTACAAGGGAAGGGGTAGGGCAAGAAAGAAGGGAATTAATGGAATTACTATCATAAATAACATGTACATGTGAAAATATACCAACATCATTCTTGGTACTTCATACAGGTGGGGGGAGGCGGGGGGGCACTAAGAGCTGTGTGCATATATGTTAACATCAAATAGATATTCATTGCAATGTAAGACTCCAATGTACCAATAAAAGCACGTTAAAAAAAGTTTTCTTTAACATAATATTTATTTACTATACAATTTGAAGCATTTCCTATTTTTAAAAAGTTTCCAGTTCTTAAAAATCATCATATACTTTTTTTAAGTACTGAGAATTAAAGCCAGGAGCATTCTACCTCTGACCTACACCTCCTGCCCTATTTCATTATTTATTTTGAAACAGGGTCTCACTAAGCAGCTGGGGTCCTCACTAAATTGCTGAGGCTGGCCTCAAACATGTAATCCTTCCGTCTCAGCCTCCCAAGTACTGAGATTGTAGGCGTGTTCCACCATGTTCAGCTCATGCTATACTTAATTTTAAGTAGACCTTGTTTTGTTTTTGTTTTTTGTTGTTGTTGCTGCTGTGATACTGAGAATTGAACCCAGGACCTTGTTCATGTTAGGCAAGTGCTCTACCATTGAGCTACATCCTCAGGCCTTTTTATTTTATTTTGAGTCAGGGTCTTACTAAGTTTTCCAGGCTGGCCTTGAACTCCTACCTCAGTCTCCCAATAGCTGGGATTACAGGAGTGTACCACTGCACGCAGCTGACATTTGTTAAAATTAATGAATTAAGATCACTAATTCAAATTTTTCAACTACCATTCCAAAACAGGAATTAAATTAGGTCTATGTGGCAATAAAAATCTGGACTAAAACATCTAATTCCATAAATTTCTGGAAGGTTTTAATATCCAGATGATAATCATCAATGGACATTTCAAACACCTCTTCTCTTTCATCACAAATATGTAGACACTCTTAATATCTATTTCTCTTTTATAAATGACTCATTTGAAGATCTTTTCATTTATATGGATATCCAAAATTAGCAATCTGCCATTAATTTAACAGAATGTTTATTTCTAGAAAAAACATCAGAATTTTTTGTTTTTTGATATGCAATTGGAATCAAAGACTAGTAGATATCCTTTCCAACAAAGTAGAGGTGTCATAAAGATAATCTTGAAACCATCCATACCAGAGGGCCTTATGTCAGTTGAAAGGAGAGAAGCAAACATTGAGAGAGTCCCTAAAGGAAGCTAAAGCCATACATTCCTTAGGATGAAAAGGGGGATTCAGCAAAAACAACTCTATGGCTTCAGTGGGGAGGGGAATGCTTGTCTACCAAATTTAAGGTGAGTTTTTTTATTATTTATTAATCATATGGCAGCAGCTCATAAAAATATCACCAAATGGTTAAACTTTACAGGCAGTGTAAATTTGAATGTACATTAAGTCTGATAATTTATGACAGAAAATAAAAACAACACTGGTTTATTTTACTGCTCCATGATAAACATGCCTTTATATGAAGGATCCAAATTATAAAGCTGAGCAACATCATTTCCACTAGCTGTCCAGATTGACAGAGTCTGAAATTTTCTTGTAATGTAATATCAAAAATAAGAATTTAAAGAAGACTAGAAAAGAAAATCTCTTTACTTCTGTAGTTTGGTAGATCTGAACACTGTTGTGTATAACACATTTCCAGGAGCTAATTAAGTTAGATTTTTAGATGGATTGAAATAACCTTTTTAGTTTCGAAAGCTTTAATTTCATGACAATACCTTAGAGGAGGTAAAAACTGTACAGAAATAAACTTAGTTTTTTTTCTCCCTGCTAGTTTGATTTATTCTGGTACTGGCCCTAAACTGAGCAAGAACAGAGTTAGAACTGGGCTGAAGACAAATGGGTGATAAATGTAGAAAAGGTAAAAATAAAAAATAACTTTACATTTTTCATAACCCAACTTAAGAAATCAAAAAACGTTAACAAGTAGCATGTCATTTTAGTAAATGACCTGTTTTTGTTTTGCTTTAAAGACAATTAGTATTGAACCACTGAATATAAATAATTATTTTGTATAAATATTTTTGTTCAGAAAAAGCATATACAAACTGCTACTCATACTTAAAACACACCTATAGAAAATATGACACAATATTTTAAAAGTAAAGGAACCTCAACATGTATTTTCACAGTTAAGGGACCCGTGTTGATGGGGTAAAATCTTCTCTCCTATTGTCCAACTCCAAATGGTATGTACAAATCTAACAACTCACATTTATATAGCACTTTATATTGTTAAAAAGTACTCCTTCCTATATTATAAAACTTGACCTTCAGAACAAGTGAGAGGTGTATCTCTACTTTGCATATGAGAAAACTGTGGTTCAAAGCAGGTAAGGGAATCACCCATGATGTCAAGGTTTGAAATAGAATCTGAATTCAGATCATCTCCTAGTCAATGTTGGGCCCTGATTAGTAAATATTTCATTAATACCATTTGAAAACATCGCAGTAGGAATTATTTTCCTATGAGAAAAAAATTCTTAGGGGACAGAATGAAGTCTTCCAATGTGGAGTATATTTTTGTTGATAATGATAACACAAATACACACAAACACATACAAAGATATGAAGCTGTTATCTCAGTTTCTCCAGTGTTGGTTAATGATGGTACCATTACTTAGTCATCCATGCTAAAAAATCTCAGGATCCCACTTCTGCTCTCCTCTACTTCCAACTAGAAACTAAATCCTCATGATTCTATCTATGAAAAATCTCGGGAGTTTGTCTCCTCCTTTCCTTTCCCTCTATTGCTACAAAAATACAGACTTAGCTTTTGAATAACCTTAAATATTGAAATGGTCAAAATCTAGTCTTTCCATCACCACTCTATTTTTTCCTTCATCAATCTTCTATATTGTTACTACAGTTTAAAAATTTTTTTCAACACATCCTCTTGCTGACAACGGGGTTCAAACTTCTCAACAAACGTCAGCCTCTCCACCATCTTGACCTGGCCCTACCCTTTCAGATTCATTTCCCTTTTGCCCATAATGCAAATCCCACATTACACTCTCCTAACACACTAAACCATATGTTCTCTGGAAATGCCATGTGCAGCACCTTCACACTTCTGTGTCTCTTGATGGAATGACCTTCTGTTAACCTTTATTTCTACAGAGGAAATTTTAAGCCAGTGCTAGATTCAACTATGTGGGAATGCAGA
The DNA here is from genome assembly GCA_004027185.1 of Glis glis. Classification (NCBI taxonomy): domain Eukaryota; kingdom Metazoa; phylum Chordata; class Mammalia; order Rodentia; family Gliridae; genus Glis; species Glis glis. Next base: position 2,501 of record PVJS01018046.1, on the reverse strand, counting down.
TTCAAATGAAAAGAAGGAAGATGTCTTTGGATGCCGTGACTAACGCTAAGACTCCTTGCTTTCCTTGCTTGTCGTCTCTTTAGAAATGGGAAAAATTGCTTGATTTTCACTAGGACAGCTTTCTCCTGAAAACCAAGAGCAAAAGCACATACAATTTCCAGGTCTCCTGCAGCAAAGCTGGGACAAAACTGTGTATTTCAGTATGATTTCATGGGACCTGGCCAGCGTTTCTGCCTTGAACGCCCACTCTTCTTTGTTTAGTCATCTCTATAATAAAAAAATGAAGCTGGGCATGATGGCGCATGCCTTAATCCCAGTACTTGGGAAGCTGAGACAGAAGGATTGCAGGTTCATGGCCAGCCTCAGCAACATAGTGAGACTCTCAGCAACTTAGCAAGACCCTGTTTCATATGTCCATTACAATTGTGTGATTGTCTTATATCAGATCCTAGTTATCTTGCTATCAGATAAAACTGTGTATAGCAGAGATTTTGGAGCAGGACACAATCTGTTACAGTACTCCTAAGTAGTATTTAAGTGCTCACATTATGACAACAGTATCCGTGGAACTAATAGGGAATCCACATAGAGAATTTTAAATATTTATGCACCCAAAGATTGCTGCATTTTTTTTAGGTAGAACAAAAATTTCAAAGATACTAATGAAAGTTATCATTGGATTTACTGGCAATCAATAGCAATTAAAAACTACATTTTAAAATGCATATCAGGTGTTACTGGAAAATGCATCTAACTGAATAGCAGCTATTGGAAAGTTTATCAAAAAGAGTAAATAATGTATAAAAAGTCCCAAGTGAGTGATGAAAACCTTGTTCAGATGACAAGCCATGTATCAGTTAGAAGCCCGTGCTCAGACTTATTGGCACCAACAATGTTTTCTCAATTTCCTAAGTGTGCATAACATCACACGCCCCTGGTTGGCTCGCAATACCCTTAGTTACTGCTCTATCCTATTAAAAACTACTTTGACTTACTTATATTCCTGACCAATCCATTTTATAATTTTAATTAGTAGTCCTAATGGTTCTTGTGAAATATTTTGCGTTTGTTCGATGTTTTAATTCTATAAACACTTGCTGAGGACCTGCGACACGCCTAGACTAGAGATACAATCTCTGCTCTCAGTGGGGCTGGGGAGGGGACAGACCAGTGACTAGACCCCAACATCACAACACACCCTGGCCATGGTACAAACAGACAGCACAGAAAAGATACACTTCCTGGAGACTGAGCTCAGAGAAGGCTTTTTGAAGGGGGAGGGGATACCTGAGTTCTTAAAATAGGATAAGTTAACCAAAATGTATATAGAAATTTCAAATATAGGGCACTTTAGTGGTGATGGTAAGACTCAAAATATGGCCTTGGAGAAAGAAGCTTAGGGGAGGTAACTACTTCAGGCTTATTATCACTGCCCTTAAATTTTCCGTACTGGAGCAACCATATTTCTAGGTTTATTTCCTCTCTGCCTGTTGACATCTATACTCATTTCATTCTATGTCTTTATTCTAATATTTAAAATATAATTTATGTATTTTCTTTTTGGAGGGGAAAAGGTACAATTATGTATATTATTACCACAATCATTTTTCTAACAGCATCTTTACTCATTTGTTCAGATAATATTTTTTGAGCAACTGCAATGCGACGGGCTTGGTTTTAAATGTTGGGAATATGATGGTGAACCCCATGGTCCACTCCTCTGCCCTCACGAACTTCACATTCTAGTGGGAAAAGAAAAACTAACAAATGAATGTGATGAGACCTAATGACACAATAATAAAAGTACAACAGAATGATGTGATGATATTAGGGACAAAGAAAGCTTCCGATGGGGGCGGTTTCAGAAAAGCTTTGCTTAAGGCAGAGTTCTTGGAGCTGAGGCCTACCTACGTGATGAGAAGGGGCCAACTATGTAAAGATCTGTAAGAAGAGCGACGAATGGAAGAGTTCCTTGGGTAAAAACTATCTCTGGTATTCAAGGGACAAAAAAGAGGGGCAAGGAATGGAGCACATGATGAAGTCATGTAAGTGGATGGCATCTGAAAGATGTGTTTGTGTCAGACCTGTGGTTCTTAAATGCGCTACACATTGAAATCACCTGGATGTTTTAAAAAATCCAGATGCCCACGCCACAGCAGAAAATCTATGAAATCAGAATCACTGGAGTAAGAGGCAGACATCGATATTCTTTAATGCTCTCCATGTGATTCTGATAAGCAGACAGGGTTGACAAGCACTATTTTAGGACATAATAAAGGATTTAAATATATTAGCCAGGTGTGGTGGCACACACCTGTAATCCCAGTACTTGGGAGGCTAAGACAGGAGGATCACAGGTTTGAGGACAGCCTCAGCAACACAGGGAGACACTGAGAAATCTTGCAAGACCCTGTTTCAAAACCAAAGATAAAAAAGGCTGGGGACAGGAGGATCACAGGTTTGAGGACAGCCTCAGCAACACAGGGAGACACTGAGAAATC